>JBBJLR010034553.1:0-12449 GCA_037577145.1 Brachypetersius gabonensis
ACTCACTCACTCACTCACTCACTCACTCACTCACTCACTCACTCACTCACTCACTCACTCACTCACTCACTCACTCTGGAAAACACAGCACAATGAGGTCAGGAGTAACGGAGAATGCTGCTCAGGAAAGTCTGACATTCCCCCAAGTCCCAGAGTGGGTTCCTAAAGGAGCTATAGCTGTGACTGATGATGTAATGCACTTTTTCTTTATCATGTCTGTAATCTTTGTTTTTGAATTCTTCTGTTTTTTTTCTCTTTTCCTAGATGAGATCACCAATAGTTTTCGTCGCTATGGACACCTGGTGGTGGACTGGCCTCATAAAGCAGAAAGCAAGTCCTACTTTCCTCCTAAAGGTAAAGACCATGACACCCCACTAGAACCATTTGTTTAGTTAAATAGTGATTACAGACTCCAGACTTAGAATCTGGATTTAACACACATTTATGGACCAAGTCAACCTCTTAAAATCAAAAACCAATTGAGTTTTACATAATAGAAATATATTTTACATGATATTGTAATATTGTGTCCCTACTTTATCCCAAGGTGAGCAGGAAAACAGGAAGGATTCCGTTTTGCGACTTTTTATTAACAAAACGGGAACATAAACTGGCTAATGGGCCAACATGCACTTGTTCAACCAAGGAAACCTATAAGCACTTTTACCCCTGTCATAGCGGTGGACTGACAACTCAGGTCCACCTAAACTGAATCTAAATATCATCCCCCATCTCACCCATCACCAAACACAAGTGCTTAAACCCCAACTAAACACAGGTGTTTTACCTAAACACAAAAGACCTCACACATCAACAGAAATAGAAGGACGACCAGCACATAACCCCCTGACCCTTACAAATATGGGCCCTAAGTTCTGCGTATTCTTCTAAAGTAAGGTTAGAAGAACTTCATAGTCACACGTGAACACAGCACACCGCAGCACAGTGTGAAAGTCACCAAGTGAAGCAGGGGGCTGCCACCAATGAGGTTGGCCCAGGAGCAGTATGTGGGGACAGTACCTTCCTCAACCTCAGTGGTACCACTAGTAGCCTGGGATTCGAACCCACAACCTTCTGATTGCAGGGGCAACTCTTTAACCACTAGGCCACCAGCTGCCCACTAGATCAGTTCTAGAGGAACTGTCGAGCTGCTTGGTTGTTTACTGGAAGTTTACTGGAGGCTCTTACTATAATCATTTCTTGTTATTGCTAAAAAAGGTCCTGCCCCATGGCGATGACGTGCACAGACACATCAAGACAAGCATGCTTGGGTAGATGGGAAACAAACAAACACACACACACTCTCTCACACACTCACATACACACACCACAGGATTTCACCACTCATTCATTTTTATTCTTGTTTAACTCTGGAAAGTTGTTTAGTGAACAGCTTTTCAGTTAAAATGTCAAATAAAAAGTTTCCTTTATACGATGAGAGAATCTGTATCAGTGCATGTCGGACTCCCATTAACTAGTGGTGTGATGAGATATTTAATAGCTCATTAAATATGTAACACTTGTCTGGTGATCCACATTATTGTTGTATTTATGTGGCTTTTTATTGGTAGTAATGAATAAAAAAATCATGGTTAATAAGGAAATTCAAATGAACGTCTTGTACATTTCTGATTAGCAAAGAATACTGAGTGAGAAACATGCAATGGTAGGAAATCTCAGTGTGGAAAACCTCTTGACTGAGTTTGTGTGGGAATCTGGAGGAGCGAGTGTCTGCGGCCGTGTCTCAGCCAGAGAGAGTTTGGGTTGGACAGATGATCAGAGCTGGGCTCATGAACTGGAACCTCTGTCATCTCCGAAATCCTCGTACCTCTGTGTGTGTCATATCAAGGAAACTATTAAAGCAGGCCTGGAAGTGACTCGCATTCCTCAAGCTGAGGGTAATATACTGCATCTGGAGAGAGAACCCGGAAACCTGCCAGTTACTTTTCCACCCTGTTCTCTCTCTCTCTCTCATTCCCTCTCACTCTCTGGCTGTCTCTCTCTTTCATTTTCTCTCTCTATGTCTCCCTCTCTCTCTCTTGTTCTCTCGGTCTTTCTGTCTCTGTCTCTGTCTCTGTCTCTCTCTCGTTCTCTTTCTGTCTCTCTGTCTCTTTCTCTTTCATTTTCTCTCTCTCTGTCTCTCTCTTGTTCTCTCTGTCTCTCTCTCTTAGTCTCTCTCTGTCCCTCTCTTGCTTTATCTCTCTGTCTCTCTCTTTGTCATTCTTTACCTCGCTCATTGCCTTTATCTCTCTCTCTCTTTTAGCTCTCTCTCATGCTTTCTCGTTCTGTTTCTCTCTGCCTCTCTCTCTGGGTCCCCCCTCTCTCTGGGTCTCTCTCTCTCTCTCTTTCTCTTTCTATTCTGTGTTCTGGGCTGGTTTAGAGAT
Source organism: Brachypetersius gabonensis (assembly GCA_037577145.1). NCBI lineage: Eukaryota > Metazoa > Chordata > Actinopteri > Characiformes > Alestidae > Brachypetersius > Brachypetersius gabonensis. Next base: position 2,385 of record JBBJLR010034553.1, read on the forward strand.
GCTGGTGTTCCTGTAGGGAGTCTGTGTTCCGAGTGTCCTCCCCTGAAAATTTGTCCTGGACTTTGCAGTAGCCAGTGCCATAGTGGTTAGGGAGTGGGTCCACTTAAAATATGGTACATGTTTAATAATACTGTGTGGTAACTATTTTTACATGAATGGCACTTACTATCCCTAAAAGGGGCCTTAAACATGAAGTAGTTAGAGAACTGCTAATCTAAGGGATGGTACGTAATGGCAGTAGTCTGAGTTTTATGGATGACGTCTGTGTGTCTGTGTGTCTGTGTGTCTGTGTGTCTGTGTGTCTGTGTGTCTGTGTGTCTGTGTGTCTGTGTGTCTGTGTGTGTGTGTGTCTGTGTGTGTGTGTATATGTGTATGTAATTACATGTTCATAATATGCTGCATATTGCACATATTTGTGGGGGTGTGATTGTGTGTAGGCCTCTCATACCCGCCCAACAGATCCCAAAAAAACAAATAACTGCACAGAATAACACAGGGTGGATTTGAATCATGCTGTAATGTGTTTTTAATATGTTTTAGGTTAAATAGCAGCCACAATATGTAGCAGTATCATTGCAATATGGTATATTTTGTCCATATCGGGTAACTCTGCTAATAATTCCTCAGCAGATGTGGGAGTCTCGGCCAGCAACCATCAATCTCTCCCCTTATTAAAAAGGCCTGGAGGCTTAGCGAATGGAAGATGCTGGTCACTGTGCACCCGTTGCGGCGTAAAACGAGTGCTCGTGTCTTTGAGCTTGTGTGAAAGTGCTTCCAGCTCCGCGCTGACTCATAGTGCAGACTTGCACACTCGCGGGCGAGAAGGAAGCGAAACACGGCTCCCCATATGGTTTTCTGATGCGCTAGTGACTGCGTGTGCATTTGTGTGACGGCAGCGCGGGTGTGTTGCCCGTGGTCTACATTGTTTTGAATGACTCATTCCTGACACAAGCTTTACTGTTTTCTGTTTGTTTTTTTTGGGGGGGGCTAGAGGATAGTGATTCTCATTGCTCTCTTCCAATTCTGATTCACCAGTTCTCTTATTCTGGTTTTGTAATATTTACATTTACATTTACAGCATTTATCAGACACTTTTATCCAAAGCGACTTCCATTCCCTACCTACAGGGGGCAGTCTCTCCCTGGAGCAACTTGGGGTTAAGGGTCTTGCTCAGGAACCCATTGGTGGTGCTGAAGGTAGGATTCGAACCCATGACCACTTGGTCTAGAGGCAAGTATCCTACCCACTACGCCACCACCACCACACATAACCATTGGTTTCCACGGCAACAGGTTTCAGCACTTTAAAGATTGAGATCATCGTCAGTTTGCAGGTCTCAAACTCAAACAAAGAGCTTCATTTCCTAGCTGGAGATATAAAAAGATATAAGATTACAAGCAGTTTGAGACTTTCCCCTCTTTCTGGGTCGACCAGAGGAGGACGGGTTCCTCTTTTGACTCTTGGTTCCTCTTGAGGTTTCGTCTTCCAGCCTTAGGGAGTTTTTCCTAACTTCTGTCACCTTTGGCATATTCAACAAATGCTGGGACCCACATTCTGTAAAGCTGCTTGTGACGTATACAGTACAAAAGTTTTGGGCACTTATGCAAAATGTCTTCTGCTAGTAAAGTTAACCCTTCAGTCTAATACGGATTTTTCTGAGAACAGAACTGTATTAACACCACCAGCCCAGCGGTGGCGGTAATACACTGAATAGTTGTCAACCGCCATAAAAAGAAGAAGAAGCAGCATGACTGCTCCTGTCTTGTCCCCCTATAAAGCGGGGGATTACTGTATATGCAAACAAAGGCAAAAGCAGTAAAAAGGATTGAGATTAGTTTTGTTTGTTATTTTTTGTGAGCTGGTGAGAAGAACACAGGTTCAGTTCCAGACTCCTCTTCGGTTCCTCCAGCTGTTGTTTGGATTCGTGAAACTCCATCAGCAGCTCCTGGTTTAATTTAATGAAGGACTGATTGAGTCAAACCAGGTTTCTGAGGAAACTACAGTAATACTGGACTTCCACACGGAATACAGTGAAACATAACATCACTAAAAACAAGAATTTTACAGAATGAAAGTTCCTTTTTCTGTAGAACACTGGGGCAGCAGAATGTGCAGCGATAGCACCACCAAGTGATGCAAATCAAGCAGAAATCAGCAAAAAATACTGATAACAAGGAAAATATAGCCCTGATTGGGTCTAAAAGTAAATGAGGAGACTACAGCCTAAACTCCAGTATCCCAAACAGCCAATGGCCAGGACTGGCCTTCCCAGAAACATCTCCGCACAAATATCATTCGTAAATGGGGCAGCTGGTGCCCTGTTGGTTAGGGGGTTGGCCCTGAGATCAGAGGGTTGTGGGTTCGAATCCCAGGACTGCCAATGGCACCACCACTACTCTTGAGCAAGGTACCGTCCCCACACATTGTTCCCTGGGCGCTGTGTTCCTGATTGCCCCCTGCTTCACTTGGTGAGTGGGTTAAATGCAGAGAGAAAATTTCACGCTGTTCACACTGTGTGCTGTGCTGTAGTGTGTTCACGCCTGACAATAAGGGGCCACTTTACTTTAGTTTTAAATGGTGAAAAGAGCATCACACTGAACACACTCTCTACTAGTAAAGATCCTGACACTCGGATATAGGGAAACCCCATCCAGATTACTCTGAGTAAGAGTCAGGGCAGTTATAGGGCACTTGGTGTCCTGGTGGTTAGTGAATTGTCCCGTGACCAGAAGGTTGTCGGTTTGAATCCCAGGACTGCCAGTGGCACCACTGAGGTACCCTTGAGTAAGGTATAATGTCCCCACACACTGCTTCCTGGTTCAGAATGAATTTTACTGTGATGTTGTTGTAACTTGCGCTTTCCACTTACACTTTTCAGTATGTTTTACAAAAATAGAATACAAATATTAAGACATCAGGAAGCATAAAAATAGTAGGAGGTAAAAGAAACAAAATATTGTCAAAGAAGAGGATACTAGTGCAGTTTGTAGCAGCTCATTAAAGTTGGTGCAGATATGATATTGATGGGCAGTTGGTCACAGCAGTTGACAGCATTGTGGCTAAACACCAATAGTCATGTGTTTTAATGCAGAAATGCACATGTGTTTAATGTTTTTGGTTTAGTTTCTTTGATATGACTTTTTAGGCCGTATCTCATCATAATGGGCTTATCAATTAATTTTGTGTGAACCAAATATCATGTTAGATAAAAATTAATGCTGTTAAGTTGTTTAATCTTTTCAGTGTATTGCAAAGAATTTGAAATAATATAGTATATAAAAATATATTGTTTAGTTAGCCTTTCTCATTTGCTCATTAGTTTTTTTTCATAATTTCTCTTCTTTTAAAGACTCATGGCTCAGAATTAATTTAACAGGCGTGTTGTTGTATCAGGATGTTCAGTGATCCGATCATGGCATGAAGCTGCTCCAGCTTTCCAAAGTGATTCTCCATGCATTACAAAAACCTGTTCATTATAAACTCATAATAATAATCAGTGTTTTATTAGCGGGATTCTCTCTGATACCAGTAAATCAATGGAACCTGAAGGCTGACTGGTTATTCAGCAGAAAGTTATCAGACAGGCCAAAGCAAAGACGCCAGGGTTGACACAGTTAAAGACTGTATTGATTTCAGAAGCTTCTGTATTGCTGTGCTGGTGGTTTGACAGGACGTGCCTCGAGTTAGGAATGATGAAATTGACCAGATGAGTCAGAATCGTCTTTAGTGTTTCTGTACCTGACTGATTTACTCTGGTCTGCTGTGTCAGCATTTGTCCAATGCCTGAGCTGGCAGAGCTTCTTCCATGGAGCCCTGTGACTAAACCACATATATGTGCAAAGTTGACAAGTTTTACATTATTATTATTATTATTATTATTATTATTATTATGTAGACCAGAAGGGTGACATTATTGCTAGTGTTATATAATCTGTCGTCTTAAGCATAACAATAATACCAATGATAACATTATTATTATTATATAATAATTATTATTATGAACTGAAAGTATGTGTGTGTATGTGTGGAGTAATTGTGAGCGGCTCCCTATTGACTTCGTATTGTGAGTTACTTTCTGCTACTTTTTGTTTAGTTCAGTCTTTTTCTCGTTCTCAAATCTCTTGGTCTCTCTCTCTCTCGCTCCCTTTCTCTCGCTCCCTCTCTCTCTCTCTCGCACGCTTTCTCTCGCTCCCTCTCTCTCCCTCCCTCTCTCTCTCTGTGGTAAATCCTGTGTAGATGAGACTGTAGATTGTGCGGTTTAGTAAAAAACAGTGTGTGCGCATGCGTGCTGGTGCTGAAGTGTGTCGTTAGATGAAGTTGCAGACCAGAAACCCAAACCACTGCAGATCTCTGTGTGTGTGTGTCTGTGTGTGTGTGTCTGTGTGTGTGTGTCTGTGTGTGTGTGTGTGTGTGTGTGTGTGGTAAAGCGTGTGCACAGTAGCACAGCTGTTCTCTCTTAGCACTCGCTGCGTGACTTCTTACTGTTCACAGTTACAGGTTCACCATGACTGGAAACCACACACACATATACACACACACACACAGGATTACACACAAATAAGGAATTGAAGTGTTTCAGAGAGCTAAGATCCTTACTTTAGGCCACATGTGTCTTTCAGCTGGTTCAGCAGACAGTGTGCATGTGTGCCTGCGTGAATGTGTTATGATGTAAACAGAGTCTGACTAAGAGAGAGCACTGTCCTGCCTCAGAGACACACACACACACACACACACACACACACACACACACACACACACACATATTTGAGCTTTGAGCTTGTTTTTTTCTGTTTGTCTCATTTTCTCTTACTCTCTTTTTAATTCCTACATCTCTCTTTCTTATTTCTTCTTGTTATTGCTTCTCTTCTCAGGCTGCAGCCTTTTAGAGTGGAATCTCTCTTTCTCTCACACTCTCTCTGTCTCTCTCACTCACACACTTTGAAGGTGTGCTGTGGGTTTTGGCACCACAATATTACATCAGATCCTTTTAGTCCTGTAACATCTGAGGTGGGCCTCCATGGATTAGACTAGTTTGTCCAGCATGTTTCACAGGTGCTGAATCAGACTGAGATCTGGGGAATTTGGAGACCAAGTCAAACCTCAAAACCATTCCTGAAGAACGTTTGTGGCAGGTGCCTTTGTCGCCCGTTTGCTGGTTCACTGTTTGCACTTTGATGGAGCACTTTTGGTAGATACTGACCAGGACCACCTGAACAGGACCTGCTGTTTTGGACTCGGTCATCTAACCATTGCAGTTTGAGTTTTGGCCTTCATTTACTTTTTCATTATCTCTGGCCTGTATGAGTGGAGCATATAAACCAATCACAGCTCACACACACAGATGGACACACACACACACACACAGCATTTAGATGCTCATGCACGCACACATGTAGACACACACACACGCCTCCCCTATCTCTACATAATGATGGATAATTCAGTATATATTTTGTTTTTCTGAGAGTCGCTGATGGGACAGACACATTCCGGAGTGTGTCAGACCCGTCCTGAGCACTTCCTTCTAAACTCTGCCTGATTTAGTCTGGACCCGTCTTAGTCTTCTGCTGGGCTGCTGTCTCAGACTTGCATTACTCTGAACTACTGTAGTGCAGGCAGGAGCCTCTGCAGCAGCCTGGAGAGAAAAGAGCCAAAAATAACATTCAAATTAGAACTGATAAGAAAATACCCAGTACTAGGTACACTGTTTTTTTTTAGTTGTTTAGTTTGTTTTTTTTGGTTCTGCTTCTTGGTTCCTGCACAGACATGCATGGCTGTCAGCCAGAACCCGGTGTATGGGAATACGTAATGCATCAGCGTAATAAAGTCGATTAAATTCAGACAATACTCAACCCTACTTACAATAATAATACAGACTGACTGAGATGGATTTTTATTTCCTATGAAGGTGGTGAAAAGTCAAGTCTCTCTCTCTCTCTCTCTCTCTTTCTTTTCTCTTCACTCTTCACTCTTCTCTCTCCTCTCTCTTTCTGTCCCTCTTTCTCTCTCTCTCTCTCTCTCTCTCTCTCTCTCTCTTTCTCTGACTCTCTCTCTCTCTCTCTCACTCTCTCTCTCTCTCTCTCACCCACTCTCTCTCACTCTCTCTCTCTCTCTCACCCACTCTCTCTCTCTCTCTCTCTCTCTCTCTCTCTCTCTCTCTTTCTCTCTCTGTGTCCCTCTTTCTGTTTCTCTCTCTGTCTCTCTCTCTGCAGGGTATGCGTTCCTGTTGTTTCAGGAGGAGAGCTCTGTGCAGGCCCTCATTGACGCCTGTATTGAGGAAGATGGGAAGCTGTACTTGTGTGTTTCCAGCCCCACCATCAAAGACAAACCGGTGGGTTTAACTGAATGCTGTTTGTGTTTTGATGAATGAGCGCTACAGCTTTGGAAAGGTTTAGGAAAAAATGAAACACCTCTGTTTTTGGATTTAATGAACAATTTGGATCTCTTTGTTTAAATGTCAGCTTGGCATTTTGATTCGTGTTCTTTATCAAAACGTCTCTCTTGTTTTTGTGGTGTAGCTGTTAGCATGCAGATCTCTTTTTCTCTTTTTTAGGTCCAAATCCGCCCATGGAATCTGAGTGACAGCGACTATGTGATGGACGGCTCCCAGCCTCTGGACCCCCGTAAGACCATCTTTGTTGGAGGGGTTCCACGACCTCTGCGCGCAGGTGAGGGAGAGAGAGTGCGTGTGTACATGTATACGTGCGTGTGTGCCTGTGTGTGTGTCTGTTGGCGTGTATTTTAATGTATTTTGCGAGACAATAAATTAAAGATATGTGTGTATTCGAATAAACACGTGTAAACAGTGTTAAACATTTACATCTTGTTTAAGTTTAAACAAGATCTGAAATGTGTGAATGTAACGAAATAGTGTGTGCTGTAAAGTGTGGTGTGCTGGTTAAATAAATGACGGACAGCTTGTGAGAGAGAGTGAAGTGTCCGTGTTTGAGCAATATGAGAGAAATTTTAGCTCAGATGTACTGAATGTTTTGAAGTGAGCATTTCTCTTTTTGTGCCTCTTTCATCTTTTTTTTCTTTTCTCTGTGTTTGTGTGTCTGTGTGCTCATGCCTGTGTGTGTGCATGCGTGTGCGTGTGTATATATATATATGTATGTATATGTATATGTATATGTATGTGTGTGTGTGTGTGTGTGTGTGTGTGTGTGTAGTGGAGCTGGCGATGATTATGGACAGGTTGTATGGAGGCGTGTGCTATGCTGGTATTGACACTGATCCTGAGCTAAAATACCCCAAAGGGGCGGGCCGAGTGGCCTTCTCCAACCAACAGAGCTACATCGCTGCCATCAGCGCGCGCTTCGTCCAGCTGCAGCACAACGACATCGACAAACGGGTGAGTGCACCAGGAACACGCAGGCGTCCGTCTTATTCATTTATTACTGTCCCTTTCTATTTAAGTGTTGCTCGGAGAGACTAGCAGAACAAGGAGTGGTCATGAAATCAGGTTTTTGGATTCAGGACAGGTCAGTTTCTCCAGACAGATCGGTGTGTCATCAATGTGCTGGATTTAGAAACAAGTCTGTTCCCAAAAAGCATTTGCCTGAACGCCCAGGGTTTTTGGATTGAACAGGAAAATACCATCAAAATGATTCCATCTCAAGATTCAAGGTTCCTTTTGTAATCAGTGGCTGTAAACGCGTATATAGTGTGATGAGACGTTTCTCCGTGGGCCACAGTGCAACATACAGCAACACTCAGCAACCAACAGAGTGCAAGTTACAACAGAAATGAAACAAACACTATAATAAATAAATAAACACCACAGCTACGTGGACTTATTTAATGCAACAGTATGACAGTGAGAACTGGATGTAAACTTTCCAGAGTGACTAGTGTTGCACCATAAGTAGTGAGTGCAAGGAATGACAGAAACAATGCCATAAATAGACCTGCAGTGCAACAATATAGTGTGAATGGGATGCAAATCTGAGAAAACACAATAATCAGTCTGATACAACAGCGTAACAGTCAAGTGGGAAAGGGATAGAAACCTTCCAGAATGAATTCTATTGCATCATGGGTAGCCCCATATCATGAAAACAATTTCTCACTTTTCTGAATTAAAAGTATAATGAAGTACATAAACACTGTAAACACAAACTATTCACACCCCTCTCCATACAGTCCATATACACTGATCAGCTACAACAGTAAACCATGGACAGGCGAAGTGAATTAATGTAAATAAATATCCTATAGTATACAGTGACACCTGTGGAATATATTTTAGCCAACAAATGAACAGTCAGTGAACGGACAAATGTGTGTAAATGTGTTGATTTTAATGACATAAAAATGACCAAATATTGACTAAAATGACTAAAGCTGTTTTTACATTTAGGCTACAGCAGTTTAGCCCCACCCATTCATCCTGAAGCTATAAGGAGCGTTTTGGCCCTAAATGCTTTTTGAATCAGTCTAAAATGCACATTAATGAAAAATAGTTGGCTTAGTAGTAATGTATGATCAGAAGTTGTGTAAAAATGAATAAAGGCCATGTTTGGTACGTAAAAGTAGACCTCAAGGGAAAATAAGTTGGAGTTCACCCTTTATTTCCAGATCAAATTCTTTTTCTTATCGACACAAAATGCTTTAAATGTTGAGTAAATCTATTAGATAGTTTTAATACGGCTATATTCAATACACCTTTTTTTTCTTTAATTGTTTCTCCACATTGAGTTACTGAATAAGACTCTTCTCACCTGTGCTGTTTAGCTAATAAGTACAAACGCGTCCATCTAATTTAAATTAGCACTTTAAACTATAATACGATGCCACTATAATGTTGGCCTTCCTAAATAAAGAAGGAGAAGTATTGAATGTTAGGGGCCTGTTTTCAGATTGCCTTATTGATAAAGCATTGAACTTTAATACACAGAGTAAAACTTGTAACAGAATATCAACCAAAAATCAAGAAAAAACTTGTTACGTAAAGGTTATACATTCATTTGCATGAGTGAAACAAGTATTTGAGACCCATATTTCATATACAGTACTGTGCAAAAGTCTTGGGCACCTACAAAAACAACCGTTCACATGATCAGTGTGTGCGCTTTTTTTCACAGAAATATACTAAATAAGCCTAAATAGAATAAATACCAATAATATTACACAGTAAATAGTGATTGTATGTACAGTGTATGTGTCTTCTTTGTGGAAGTCCAGTATTCCTTGTAGTTTCCATCAGAAACTCGATCAGTTCTTCTGTAAATTAAATCAGGAGCTGCTGATGGAATTCCACAAAACTGGAACCGAACCTGTGTTCTCCTCACCAGCTCACACAATTCAAGCTACTTTTTTACAAACAAAACAGATCTTTATACTATTTATTGCTTTACTGTTTGTTTCCATATTTTTTTTTCGGGTGTTAACTTTGGTAGCAGAAAGATGAATCACACACTGAAGAAATTTGCATAGGAGACTAAGACTTTTGCACAGTATTGTAAAGAATTATTTCCCCGACTGTATATATGTGTAGTAAAAAAGTAAATGAGCTAGAATTCTGCACCACACCCTTACTCTCCAAGTTAGGCTCCTGCAATTTCCCGTTTTTTGCATAGTTGTGTTTATCTGCATGTGTGGATTAAGCCTCCTGAAGCTCTAAACTCTCAAGCACTAGGTTCTGATTGCCTGCGAGTCCCGATTGCCCTCAGAATATTTCTCATTTTCGACAATGCAAACGGAAACCCTGAGACCGGCCGTGTAATCAACATGACCATTGGCTTCTGGAGGGCTGACAGCCATTTGAAGTCTCAGACACCGTCCAGCCTAATTATAGGTCTTTGCTTTTTCTTTCACAAGCTCGTCCAGTGGAGCCGCTGGCTATTTCAGGCGTGTTGTCCTGCAGGGCATAACTGATGGCGACCAGGCTAAGACTGGCAGTCTGCCAGGGCAGTTGAATTGGGTTGAATTGGGTTGTGTGTGTCTGTGTGTGTCTGTGTGTGTCTGTCTGTGTGTGTGTGTCTGTGTGTGTCTGTCTGTGTGTGTCTGTCTGTGTGTGTCTGTCTGTGTGTGTCTGTCTGTGTGTGTGTGTCTGTGTGTGTGTGT
>JBBJLR010034572.1:0-12448 GCA_037577145.1 Brachypetersius gabonensis
TATATATGTGTGTGTGTGTGTGTGTGTGTGTGTGTGTGTATATAAATGTATATATATTATTATTTTTCATGTTTAAAGATGTTTTGTTCACTACCTTCAAGTGTTCTGTCACCTGTCTAAGTGATTGTGTTTAGTCGTTGGTTCTTTTCCTTTGTCTAGTTTGCATTCCCTGGTTTTATGTTTTGGCTTGAAACCATTAAGCTTCAGTGTGCAGAACATCTCCTCTGATCTGATAACTGTTTGCCATGTGTTCTTGTTGTCCATGTCAGGATACAAAAGGCAGAAGCGAGATTTTAAGCTTTCAAAATGTCTGACATTCAGCGAATTTGGCATGGACAACACAAAGTTTTTATCACTTAAAATGAAGTCTGTGATTCATGTTTTCCACTAGTGTGATGTGTGAGAATCATTCACTGCAAGAAGATGTGATACAATCTATTTTTTCCAAAATTGTGGAGAAAGGCACAACTGCTTAAATGCAGCATGCGGTGATGCAACCTGCTGCAATAGCAAAATGATTACATTTCTGACTGCCATAGCAGTCTGTCCTCTTGTAGCGTGGCCATTTAAAAAGAACTGAACGCAGAGCTTAAATATCTTAAATAATCTTAGATTAATTGTAAGATCTAGATTTTGATTGTAATATCTTGGACATGAATGAATACCTTTATATAAACACTGTGGGCAAAAATTAGCAGGTTGTCAATAGGGCATGACTGACAGTGGAGTGCTTGTTTTGTTTTAGCACCTTCATTTCGCTACAGGAAGAGATGCTGAGAGGCCAAGGAGCTACACCAAGTATCTATAGGTATACCTGTTGGCATACTTTACCTACAAGATGTCAAGTACTTCAGTACAGTATATTTTGCTTGTATTTGTTTCTTACTGATGCAGCCATGGTAATATCTGAATTTTAGGGATGTATGTGCATGCATGTGTGGGTACATTTGTTTGTGTGTAGGTTCACCATGTGATGATGATTATGGGAAAAGCGTGAGTGTTTGCTGTCACAATATTTTCCTATTCCTCCCACTCTTGCATGCACTGGGAGCAGTTATTAACCTTTGGCTTCTCTGGACCTATTTTACACATTTAGCATGCCAGAAAACATGGCTTCTGTAAAATAAGTTGTTTGTTTATTTTTTTTATTGCTTCCTTGTCTACCTGTAGAAATCTGTATAAATCCACCAGTTGCAGTTATGTTTCTGAAACTGAATGATCGAGCAAGTTAAACACAGTTTAAACCAAACTGATACTGAGAACGTTTCGCTGACTGGAAATGATGTTTGAATTGTGCTTGTGGGTGAAGATTATTCTGAGGGAAACAGATTTAGTGTGCGTGGCTGTAAAGATAGAAAGAAGGAAAACAAGAAAGGAAGAAAGCAAAAAAGGAGAACAAAGGAAAGCTGGGGAAAACGAAAGACAGGAAAAGAAAGAAAGAAGTAGGAAAGGAAAGAACAATGGAAGGACAAAGACTGAAAAGAAAGAAGAAAGCAAGAGGTAGAAAGGAAAGGGGAAAAAAAATAAAGAAAGACAATGGAAGGAGTGGAAAGCAATGAAGAATGGAAAGAAGTAGTAATGAAAGGGAAGAGAACCTGGAATGAATAAAGAAAGAAAGAGGGGGGGAAATGAAAGCAAGGAGAAGCAGGGATAGAAATTAAACAAACGAAATTAGAAAAGAAAACGAAGGAAGGGAAAGAAAATAAATAAAGTAATGAAAGGAAAGAGAAAAAAGAAAGAAATACAAGATAATTATAATATATAATATTATAATACAAGATAAATATAATAATTTCTCTTGTATTTTCATTGCATCCAGCGCTGAGTAAGCTGCCACTTAATGCCACATTCCAGATTGTGATTTTCACCCTCATCTCCTTAAACCGACCATTTCATTTTCCTCATTTTTCTCAGCAAGGAAAGGTTGCCTAAATTGAACCCTTTTAAAATATTACTGTTTAACAGAAGCAGTCTTTGTTAATGTAAACCAGAAGCTTAGCTGTTCCTTCACCACTTTATTATATAGCTCCCATACCCATTTCTCAAACATAACAGTGATCTTTTCATCATAATTGCAAAAAACTCCAGTCACCCATGGTTAATTCCTGAGGCACTGCCGATTTCTTGTCTTGACTGGCTCTTTACAGTCACTTAATGGATTATAGTAATGATATTTAAATTGTGTTTCTGTTGTAGCAGGTCCAAGGAAGGAGATTGGGTGGGTTGGAATGTGTAAAACTTTATTTTGTTTACCTAAGGCAGGATTTTAACACTCCACCACAAATACCCTTCCAGACCACAACACTCAGGAGGGATCATGAGCTGCTTCTCTTTATAGAAGGCTCAACAAAGAGTCAGTGCCAAATGTGAAGATGCCATAACCTCGCAGCCCATTTGAGCTCAGTTAAAGCTAAGACAACCCAAAACCATTCTCATGGAATGCCACAGTTTTTTCAGTTAACTGCTATTTGATTGCTGATATCTCAAAAATAGTCTTGTGCAGCCACTAATAAAGAAACATACAAAAACAAGCAGGGCCATGGCAGTTACACAATGAATACAGATGAGCTCTTTTAGGTCTTTTATAAGAGATTGATAAGCAGAAGTAAAACAAACGTAGATAACTATGTTCCAGAGCATAGACACACGCCAAGGAATCTGTTCTGTGGAGCATGTCTTTGGGAGGTTTGTTCACAGAGTGAAAAATAGACATAGTGAGGAAAAATGCAAACCTGTAAATTCCAAATGTGTGTGTCTCAGCCTTGCTTTACTGAGGAAAATGAATCTACATAACTCATAAGCAGTGTGTTTGCCTTCTAAACACCAGTTAACTGTGGTTTCATGAATTCTGGATGACCACCAGAGGCAGTGTAAAGTGCCCTGGATGTTATGAACTTACAAACAGATCAAAATCGTATGAACACAAAGCTGAACACTGGCACAGAGGGAGCAGCTCCAGAAAGATATGCTCCAGGAGAGTCCTTTGCCAATAAACACCTTTAAGAACTGCCCAAGACAAAGATGTGCTTCGACAGACTGGTCAGATGTTGATTCTGATTTCAACTGCTGGATGGATTTGTGACCACCTGCTAGTGGGAAAGCCCTTGTTTTGATTAAGGAGGCCACATGTTTTTGCCACTAAAGAAGCAAACAGCTGGTTCATTTGACAAATGTTGGCACTCACATCAACATAAAGCTACGTCTTGGCACAAATGGCACAGCCATCTTATTTGACAGTGAAAGCAACTAGTTCACTATGACCCATAAAATTATCAGAAATGAGGAAAAACAGTTGCTGCAAGCTTGGAAGTTGTTGTTGGAAACAATGGTTGTAACCTTGAATTCCATGTAGTGTCTGAATGAGATGGTGGAAGAGTCTACAGTACTCTGAGCTGTGTCAAGGTGTCTTAGCTGTTACTACCTGAGGGGCAGCATTTAAGGCACAGGAGATTCTGGGAGCTAGATGCAAACCTGTTTAAGTTGTAATAGATGTGGCTAGATATCACAGTTCCCCATCAAAAAGTGTAGTATTAGTGCAACAGTTGAGTAAAGCCTTTAGAGGATAGCATAGCATACGTCACTGGGCTGTGCATAACTAATTCACGAAGATAACAATGCACAGCCTCTGTTATTGCACGGTCACTGCATGTATTGCAAATTAAAACAGAACCCCAAGTTTACCAACTTGGATAGGACTATGATCTACCGCGGACATCCAGTCCAGCTCCTGAAGGCCTAACCAAAGGATATCTGTTTAGACACCACATGGGAAAAAATACTCCTGTTTTCCATGGGGCTTTTCAATATGTTAACCCTTTGTTTTGTACCAAAACTGATCAAAAGGGATTTATGCTTCTTCACTGCCTGCAGATTTTAAATACAACACGAACTATTGAACTAACATATAGAATATAGAGAACTAACAAAAACTATTTTTTTCTAAAATTAAACTACACTGTATAGACATAATTTTTTAGCACCAATAAACCATTGTATCCTTACTAAAGGCGTAGAAGACCTTAAGGAGTCCCCACTGCTTATGAATGTAATTACTGAAGATACATGTGAGCATATATCAGTACTGCTGTAGTCCTTGATCTTCCTGGCTCAGTTATATTATGAATCTTTGGTGTAAATATTGTGCCATTGATTGAGAGTGTAGCTCATAGCCAAGAATGGGGTGAAGCAAGGTTGCCTGACAGAGTTCCTCTTTGGAAAATAATAAACACTAGAAATGGAAGAAAAATAACATAGTAGGCTGATGACAGTAGATGTGAACGAAACAGTGCAGGCTGAGTAAAGTTAGGCTGGGGTTGTCTAATAACAAAGAAACAATAACGCTTGAAAGCACTACAGGGCATTCATATTTCAGGAAAGACCATATTTAAAGCTAATCAGTGCATAATGTGTTTTTAATGGATGAAAAATTTCTCCAGTCCTAACAAACACATGGAAATGACTCTCTACAGTAAGTTGCTATGTGGTTCGTTACTATTTCATTTCTGGAACACCAGTATATACATAGCTGCTTCTGCAGGCACAGCCCAGTCTTATATAGAATCATGACACCATTTTAAGTTATATGTACTTTTTGACTTTGATTTGGGTTAATCATTATCTAGAAAATCAATCTTTTTGTCTGATCTTGTTTGGAACACAACTTTTAAACAAAAACACACTGAAGTACACGGGTGCTTCAGTTATGATCAATTATCTTAAGAAATAATCCGGAATGCATTACACAAAGGTGTTTGCCCAGAGACTTTTCCAGCGAGTGTATACTGATCTCTTGTTCCACTTCTCTTTATATCAACATTCAACAGCATTATGTGGAATTTACACATGGCTCCAAACAGACCTTTTCAAAGCTTGTTAACAAATGACGTTATGAAGATTGTGCATTCACTCATTGCACTGTATTAACAGAAAGGAGCCAATTTGGAATTTTTTTTATTCATGAGAAGTAATCCCATCACTCCTGGATATTTACACCAGGAGATCAAAAAAGGACCAGATAAAAAATCATCAGATCATAAGACTCTTCTTACTGCGGTCAGTTTTTCTTGCTGAAATCAACACAGAAGGAGCTCCTACCCTCAGACCATAAGACTTAACGAGGACATGACTTTCATTAAAGCCCAAACAGGACTCTCTTGCTGTATCTAAGCTACCGTCTGTTATTTAAGTCTATGTACATCAGCAGCAAACTAGAACACTGCACTTTACAGTACTCTATTCCATTACATTTAAACACTTCAGTTTTTGTTTATACTTATAATGTTTATTTGAATGTTATATATTTTCCTCACAGTCTCACTGACAGTTCAGGGGCGCTTTTCAATAAACGCTGTACTTGTATAACTGTGTATGTGACAAATAAGGAATCTCAAATCTTTTGCAAAGCTCGTTACTGTCTATAACTGCTTAAGCTGCACAACAACCAGTTATGTAAGATAAACACCATTGATCTGAAGGTCACTTTAACTGTCCAGCACTTTATTTTCTGTAACTGGATTTCATTCTGCTCACTTTAGAATAGATTGATTGAGCCTCCATCTGTAAAAAGAGACAGGATTTAGCTTCAAATCATCTCTCTAAAACTTCAATGTACAAAACTTTTTTAAAACTAGATCCGCCTTTAAATATGAACATAAACAAGCCCTGACATAATGAGAAAGCTAATGAGGGAATTGGGGCCATTTGGCCATGATAAAGACTGATACGTTCTTATTGGAAGTTTGGAACATTCTAATGTACTAATGTACAAAGCTGTCATGTTCATAATTTAATGATAGTGTCTAGCTCTCAATGAAAACTAATTATTACATTCATGTGAAAAGACTGAAGTATCACAGCTTTAGCATGCTCCTAGCCTGAGCACCTTCAGTAAAGGGCACCGATGACATATTAGCAAGTTCGATCAAGAGGAAACCACTGCATTGAATCTTTTTTTTTAAAGGAGCAAACTGTATAAGCACAACATACACACTATTAGTGATAGGAAATTAAAGGACAATAGAGACAGAAAGAACAGAAAACAATTAGAATATTATTTTTGTCCACGCTATTAATCTGTATCTGGAAGAAATTCAGCCTTTGGTGAATTTGCAGATTTTTAACTAAAACAGCTGCCAGCTCTCAGGCATAGAACATGAGACTCATGCAATTGACACAAATCTTATGCAGACCTTTTCTCTTTTCTCTGAAAAGCAGAGCAATAACAAATCAATATGATATGCAGTCAATAGAGGATAATATTTTTGATGCAGATACACACAATATTCAACTTAACTTAAACCTGTATTCTGTCAAAATATTATGCTTTTGCGGTTTTGTGTAATATACTATATGGGCAAAAGTATTAAGGTGCATGACCATTACACCAACAGGGACTTTGATGACATTGTATTCAAATACATAGGTTTTAATATATTTCCACAAGACTTCTGTGGGTGATTTGTATCTATTCATTCTGTTGAGCATTTATGAGGTCAGGCGTTGATGTTGCATGAGAAGGTCTGGCTTGCAATCTTCCACTTAATCCCAAATGTATTGGATGGGGTTGAGGTCATGGCTCTCTGTGAAGCAGTCAAGTTCTTCCTCAACAAACTCATCCAACCATGCTTTGTACAGAGGCAAAGTAATGCTGAAGTAGAAAAGGACCTTCCTCAAACTGTGTGTCCACAAAGTATGGTGGTGTCCAATATGTATTGGTATGATGAAGCATTAAGATTGTTCTTCACTGGAAGCAATGGGCCAATTGTTATTTAGTTAAGTATTATACTCATTAGTATAAAAAGCTGCCTCTAATTGAATGAAGGGGGTAGGGGTCTTTTTGGGCTCTGTGTTCCTCTGACTTGTTTTGACATGAGTCTTTATTCATCCAGCAGTGCCATCTGGTGGAGACATGGTGTATCAGACTTGCTGTCACGTGACGTATTCTGACAAAATGTTTCAGAAAAGCTTTTTTTCTGTGAACAGTAGGCTAACCTACTTTGGACTCTGACCTACTTCTTGTTCTTGATGCTCCAAAAGCAGGTCTAAGGGCTGCTCTGCTACAGAAAACCCTGATGCCATGCATTTGGCCAGCTCAAGTGTTCCAGCTGCTATTTTCTGCTGCTGCTTATCTCACATGAATTATTGAGAGCTGGTGACCTGAAAAGTTGCGAACTTCTGCCAGTAGCGTTGGCTTCGGCTTAACTTTTTGCAAGAAAACACGTTTCTTCTGAGATTACACTTTTACTACGTCACCGCTAGATGGCGTCTTGCAGCCAAATGAAAGTACACAATGCATACAAACGTATACAGAGACTCATTATCATTAAGGAATTTGGCTACTTTATGGTGCCCACGTTGACGCAAAGACTTAATTGGGAACACAGCTAATATAATCTCCAGAGAAAATCACTGCAAGCAAAATGGGATGCTCTGGTGCAGCTGCACATGCCCATTTTTGGAAGGATCACTTTTTGGTTGAGTTGAAGTGGTGTTTGTGAGCCATCTAATCATCCAACATCAGTATCTGACTTTGGTAATTCTCTTGTGGCTGAATGCAGTCAAATCCTAAAAGCAGTGCTGCAATATCTAGCGAGTGTTCGTGTGACTGTGCGCACGTGAGAGAGGGGCAGACTCCCTATTAATGTCCTTAAATTGAGAAAAAAAAACATTGAATGAGCAGAGAGCATTAGATTAGTGGACATTTTGTGTATATTGGTCTGTCTATGGATTATTCATGGCGAAAAAGGGAAGTTCACATCAGATTTCCTAAGGAAAAAATACATTCTTTCACCTCTCTGGTTCTCTTGTTGAAACCGTGTTGCCTAATCACAGCTTTGTTATGTTCAGTCAGAACCCTATCTTCAGTTAACATTTCCTAAGATGCCTGTTGGGTCTCTGAGACTCAAACAGACAATCCTGTACTCATCATGTTGGAAGACATTGAGCCAGCCAGTTTTGCATGTTCTGACTAAGTCAATAAGAAATGTGAAATTACATGATAAAATTTCAAATACTACTAATCTTCGAGGCGTTCTAAAAGCTGTTTATAATACATCAACTCAGAATATTATTCCAGACAGAATACATTTAGTAGAGGTCAGTTGTACGGCCTTCGAGGCCAAGAGGAGAAGAGACTAGAAAGTGTCCCCTCTGAGACCTGAGGCTTAAAGCCAATTGGGTGAAGGAGCAGACTGTTAAACATCATGCTGGCATGACAACAAACCCAGATTGCACTTCTTCGTAACACCGAATATTTTTAGGACTCAGGAAAACCATAATGTACAATTCAACTTGTAGTTTGGTCATGATATATACATATGTATTGCAGTAATTTTACACATGTACTCGACTGAAAACCTTTGATAGAACTGCACATCCCTCTACTCTAGGATATTTGTGAGGGAGTCATCTTTAAACTCTTTTACATTTATTGCATTTAGCAGAGGCTTTTATCCAAAGTGACTTCCATTCCCTAAATACACGGGACAGTAGAATTCAAACCCATGACCTCTTGGTCTAGAGGCAAGTATCCTACCACTAGGCCACCACTCACCTTTTTAACTCAGTTTGTTCTGTTAATAACAGCTCTTGTGTACTGTTTTGCAATGATCACATCTCATGTTTGAGGTTCATGATTTTATTTGAGACTCACAAGATAAAGAAGGAGAAGAACAGAGGCTCACAAACCTGGTTTTCCACTGCAACTCTAAGTTACCAAGCATTTAAGTAGTTTTCTGCATCTACATGTTTTCTGTAAAGTGCTTTGATTTTTATTTGAATCCTCATCTCACTGCAGTGACAATCAATCTCTTACCCTTCATCATTCAGTGTCTGTCGAACCACTAAAGGCCCTATTTGGCAGTGGAACAGGCGATGTTGGGGATTCAGGATTTACCAATAAAAAAAATAAATATCAAAAAAGACCAGCATATGTCCACAAAATTCTTGCTTTTACTAAAGCTACCTAAATTCATCTAAATTCAACCAATATGCTTGTATTTGTCATAAATGCTACTCCACATGCAATGTGCATGATCATTTTGCACTTGCACTTGCTGAGTTTCAGCAAAATGGGAATGCAACAAAAACAATCAGCAAGCTTTATAAAAGAATAGTGAACTGTTTTGAAGACACTTCATTTGAGCAGTTTTTCATCTCTGGTCAACTTGTGATAATTATTTTCTAAATTTCAAATTAGGCCATGTGCAAACTATACAAGTTAATAACTGCTATTTTGTTCATTTAAATGTACAGTAGAATGTCCATCCATTATCTACCCCTTATTCCTGCATTCAGGGTCGGTGGGGTGGCGCTGGAGCCTATCCCAGCTGCAATGGGCGAAGGCGAGGTACACCCTGGACAGTCGCCAGGACACCACAAGGCCACATATAGAGACAGACAACCATTCATGCTCACATCCACACCTACGGACTATACAAGTTACGGGCAATTTAGAGTGCTCAATTCACCTATTCCCCAAAGTATGCATGTTTTTGGTGGTGGGAGGAAACCGGAGGAAACCCACGCGGACTTGGGGAGAACATGCAAACTCCACACAGAAAGACCAACCCGGGAGTCAAACCCAGGACCTTCTCGCTGTGAGGCAACAGCGCTAACCCCTGCGCCACTGTGCCGCCCATACTAGAGTGTGACCATCAATAATACCAGTTAAGTCTTTGTGTATTTCAAGGATGTGTTGTCTGATGTGTGAAGGTCTAGCAATACTTAATGCCTTAGTTACACTGGCTACAAGAACACACTTAGAGATTGGCCAAGATAAGAGATAAAAAACATTAGTTTGACTTTTTTTTTAATAAAAACTGTTTGACTGACCATGGCATAAAATAAATATTTTGTATAAATAAATGTTTGTACATTAGAGGTTTTGTATTGTAATGGAGTGAAAGCATTTATAATAGAAAAAGAATTACTTTTAATGAATTAGCTTCTTAGTGTAGTAACTGTTGAACCGAGGGTCAAGTCATTGGTCAAAAAAGTAAAGGACGAGGTCACATCAACAAGATAGCTGGCAGCATAGTCTAATGGTCACTAGCAGTTGCCCCAAACAAGCCTTTACTTGCACATGTTTATGTCAGAATGTAGTAACCCTTTCAGTCTATGGTAGGGTTTTTTGACTATGTGTTGATTTGGTGCCGTTACAATAACACAAAACAGTATTTTGGTCCCTGATTATTAATCTCTTTGCAGAACATTTCAAACAAACAGGTGTTTTAAAATCTATTCTATTTTATTGGTGAATACAAAGTCTCACTTCCACAACTGCTTGTTTATGTTTTCATTCTTTTGTGGAAATGTGTGAGATTTCATAAAAGAATTCTAAGAAAATGAAAATGACTGTATGTGGCTTTTTGTCCTCTTGGCTTGAGAGCTCTCCAGTGGTTATTGGAACGAACATGCATTGAGATGATTCATTGAACAATCATTTGCAAAAACAATGACATTTGACTGAGAAAATTCTATTGTGTTAGCAACTGTAAAATGTTTGAAAATATTCATTTGAAATATTCAGGGCGCCAACCTTTTTAACGTTTCAAGGTATAGTTCTTGTTAGAACAATCTTTTACTCTCTGTCTTCAAATTTCATCCAGTTGTGCACACACACTGTCACACACATACACACACATACATACACACACCCTCCCTCACATTCTTGTGCAGTCACCCTTTATGGGAGGCACACAGGCAACATGCAGTGTGTTCTTACTGTACTGTGCAGTGCAGCCCTTTTTTAAAAGGCAGAGAGAACAGGAACAAGCAGCCTACAAAGTCTTTATACACTCTAAATCATTACACACTCTCCGCAAAGCCCATTCACTGGTACCCTCATATGTACAGCACATGTGGAGCCTGAGAAGACTATGCCACCAAAGAGATGAAAAAGACACTACACTCTGATGAAGAAACCACATTGTGCTGAAGACTGCAGCTGAATGAAGGTGGTGATTTGTAGTTTACTTGAATGCTGTCCAGCTGGATGGAGCAGTATTTTCTTTGGACTGTCTCTCAACCTCATCTGACTTTCCTAAAGGACACGGGCTTACAGGCATGGATCTTTGAAAGTTTTGAGGGGTGAGACCTTGTTAGATTGAGCTCGCTCTCTATTCAGCCTGTTGTTTCATTCTCAAAGCTCATGCTCAGGAGGTCACTTCATTCCTAACTTGACATATAGGCGAGTGTCGAGAAATTGTCTGTTGTAAAAATGATGAGCTTTGGTCCTCTGTTCTTTTCTGTCGCTCTTCTTCTGACGAGAACATCCAGTGTTCAGAATCTCTCTGTGGACGGATTATCAGATATCTCTGCCAGCAGCCGCGGCGGTCAGTCAAGCTCCAGTCAGCATGGTCAGTGCACCTACACCTTTATCTTACCAGAGAACATGGAGGAGCAAGGTAAATGCTGGCCTCCAGAGAACGGTGATGAATATGAGGGGAACAGTGTTCAGAGAGATGCTCCGCTGGTGAAACAGAGCCTTTATTACCAGAGGATACAACACCTGGAGGTGGCAATAGACAACTACACCAAGTGGCTGCAGCAGGTAGGCAATGATGCCAGTGTATGTGCTGTAGTGCGTATGGACTGGATGGAAAATGGGAGAACACTGTCAAGACAAGGTTATTGCTGGTACTAGGTAGTGGAGTGAGTGTGTGTGTGTGTGTTTGTATACTACCTGTCAAAAGTTTGGACACACCCTCTCATCCAATGTTTTTTCTTATTTTTCTTATTTTCTATATTGTCGATTAATATTGAAAACAAACAAAATGATAAAGGAACACCCAGAATGATGCAGTAATTAAAAAAACAGAGTTAAACCAACCAGAATATGTTTTGTAATAACATAAAAATGAACTGTTGTTTCTTTTTACTTAGTTCTTGGTTCTTGTCATAATGTGGAGTAGAATCGTAGTGGAATAGGATCACTAACTGTGTACCAACCCGACCATCACAACTGATGATCCCAAACACATTAAGAAGCCAAGAAATTCCACTAATGAACTCTTGACGAAGAACATTTGTTAATTAAATACAGTTCCAGGTCAATTCCTCATGAATCTGATTAAAATAATTACAAGAGTGTGCAAAGCTGTCTTCAAAGCAATAGGTAATGTGTTCAACATTGATGTACAATGTAGCCAAAAATAAAAACAAAGGAAATCGTTGAACAAGAAGGGGTGTCCAAACATTTGACCAGTAGTGTATGTATATATATATATATTTTTTTTATCGCCTGATAAGAGTCTCACATTAACGCAGCACGTTAACGCAGATAACGGCCCACCACTAATATATATATATGTATGTATTTATGTATGTATGTATATCTATGTATGTATAATACAAGTAATACATATCCATCTATCTATCTCTATATCTATCTATATCTATCTATATCTACCTATATTTACCTATCTATATATATATATATATATACACA
>JBBJLR010034578.1:0-12448 GCA_037577145.1 Brachypetersius gabonensis
TATGAATACTTTTGGACATGCCACTTTTTGCATAATTGTACATAAAAGCTGAGAAATGTTTTTTTTCCTCAATGATGACTTTAGTTCATACTTGTATTATGTTTTTGCATACAACTATGCAATTTCACGTCTAAATATGAGTTGCTGGTTGAATAAAATCAACTTTAAGTGAAAATTTGCCTGGGGTATGAATAATTTCGAGGCTCACTGTATATCTGTGTGCCTAAATACTAATAAGTGGGACCTTGATATTTGTTCTATCATTAGATATTTGTTCTATCAGCACTATATACACCAGTTTTAATTATCTTGGTGTGCTGTTTAATATACTCTCAATTAAGAATGGCTCAAGTCAAGTAGTCATTTCGGCTATAAACACACAGTACACAGTGAAAGATTATATTGCGTTAAATATGTTTTGATATGTTGCAGTGTGGTTTTCTGAGTATACTGTGGATAAATTATATATTATACATCCTTCCTGTGAACCATGTATGTATGCAAAAGCGTGAACTGACAGCTCAGTATTTTTCCTTACAGTTTCTGGTTCAAGTCTAAATACTATTTAATTGGTGCTTAATATTTATTCTATCATTATTCCATCAGAACACCACGATATGCCCCAAATCCAAAGATATGCCACATGTACTCATAGCTAATAATGGGTCAAGTAGGTTTATTGTAATTGCAGCCATATATACACAGTACACTGTGAAACAACATTCCTTCATTACCAGGAAACAACACAATACTACAGATGTGTAAGACAGGAGTGCAAAAAAGAATTGTGGAGAATAACTTGGTGTTACAGAAAGTAGAAAAAACTATGATGGAAAAGATTCTTGATTTGGATGCAACTTTAGGGGGAAATACATGTGTAGTCTTGTGCAAAGAAATGTAAGCTCATCCAAAAACCACATCATCTGTGATATTATGTCCAAGACCCTCCCACTGGTGCACTTAATTGACACAACCACTTGGATACTAATTGTCATGTTTTACAGTTACTGCAAACTCTTCTTTCATGAGGCCATCTCATACAATCAGGGCACCCCACCTGCCCTGGATAAATCAGACAGAGGTGTCCCACAGACCACCTGTGCAGCAGTTTTTCCGCTTGGCTTGCACTCTAAAAGCTGCCATCATCCCCTGCTCTGTCTTCTTCTCCTGTCTCGCTTAGGTGGCTAGAGTTGCCAAAGTCATGCTTTTCAGGTTTGATCTGCTTTTAACCTCAACAGCTGCGGCTTTCATCGAGGCTGCCACACGCCATCATCAAGGCTCGATAAAAATCACTTGTTTTGGGGGCAGCAGTCGTCGCGTCTGCTTTCAGCCCTCGTGCCGTCTGACCGCCACTGACACAGTGGAACATGGCAACTGTGAAAACACACAGGGGCCTGACCCGGCTAACCGGCTGTCACTCTGGAGACAATAAGCAAGACTTTATTTTGGCTAGAGAGAAACCTCATGCCTACAACCAGCCAAGAGCCAGCGACTGAGCTTTCCAGGCACATGTGGAAGTAGTGATGTA
This sequence comes from Brachypetersius gabonensis, assembly GCA_037577145.1. NCBI lineage: Eukaryota > Metazoa > Chordata > Actinopteri > Characiformes > Alestidae > Brachypetersius > Brachypetersius gabonensis. The sequence continues at coordinate 1,529 of JBBJLR010034578.1, forward strand.
CACTACTTGTATATGAAAATGTCAGTGATAATTTCAGCTAATGGCTTTGTGTAGATTTAGAAAGGATCTGTGCTCGAGACTGCAACCAAACTCTTTAGACTAAGCATGGAATATAGTTAAAGATGTCTCTCTGTCACAGTTTTAAAAATGAAAAGACTGTGACAGAACGACACATTAACTCTATTTGGGCAAAATCAGTAAGAAGATGCAACAGAACTATTATGGTACACAGTATCATGATTATATATATATATTGGACGCCCCCTGGTGGTGTGTCTTATATATACACACACACATACATATATATATATATATATACACACACACACACACACAGTAATCCCCCACTTTTCGCGGGGTTACATTCCAAGAACACCCTCATATAGTGAAAAAATGCATTGTTGTGTTTTGGGTTTTTAAAAAAAAAAAAAAAAGTTTCATTAGTGTAAACCCTAAATATGCCCCCAAACATGCTCCCAAAACACTTCAATTTCATATTAAACTCATTAACCTTGAAGATATTGTGGAGATAAACACTTTCGTATTGTACAGTTCACACTGAACACCAACAGCGCTAGAACATAAATACCGTGGCGAGTGTGAGAGAGAACGCAATAACACACTGTTCTTCAAGCAAAACGTCTTTCATTCTCAACTTTTACAGCTTTGAAAAGACGTTTGTAACACACAGAGTACTGAGCCCCCAATCAGAATGCCCCAGTACTGTGCCCATCTCACTCAAAGTTCTCCAGTCGGCCTCATGATACTCCAGCAGCTAACACTCTGGGGGAGGGTGACTGGCGAGACGGGCTCAATTGGTGAGATATATGCACAGCCTGATACACAAGAGACTTTTGAAAAATCCAGATTTTTAGGGGAGCAGACTTTTAACTTTTGGATAAGTTGGAGAGCTGTTTGTGGTCCAGAACATCAACCAATCATCCAGCACGACTACTGGATTCATAAATGCTCGTTTTGGATGGGGAGGGGATTTCCATTTCTTTCACACAACATTTCTGTTGTCTGTCTGTGTTCAGTTGTTTGCATATTCGGTTGATTTTCAAAATCAAAATTAAATGACATATTCTGCAGTTTTAAGTGAGCATTTTCCAAGTATTTGGAGTCTGACATATTTACAGCCTGAAATGTGCTGTATTATGTACTTTATTAAAATACAAAATCTGCCTTAATTATTACACAGGTCACATGTTTTTGATTAATATGGTAAATTCAGAGAATGAACCAAATATGTAATTGACTTGGGGTGCCAGACTGCAAGTATTATTTATATTCCAGAAAATGCTGCCAATTTTTTGAGGGACTGATTCCTGTATGGTGTCTCAAGTACAGCCCTGTGCAAAAGTCTTAAGCCACCTGTCATTTATTTATATTTTTCTTTGAATCACCTTGTTGGTACTAATTTATGTCTCTTTAGTCTTTTATGGTTGTCTTATCTTTGGCATATTGTGTAAATAAAATTAAAGAAATTGTAACAAATGTTTTACTGTCATGGGCTTCAAAGTGACTAAAGGTGCCTAGAAAAAGGAGTTCCAGCATACAGTATACTGATCACCTAGTAATCATCTGGAATCATCTGCGCCAGTTTCTTCTCAGGAAGACTGGAGAACTATTCCTCAAGACTTCAAAATATGAAAACAAAAATTGAAGGAATTAGGTGTGGTTTAAGACTTTGTCCTCTCTTCTGTGTTTTCTTAGTACAGACATGGCGTGCAGTCGACTAGGCCTGCTGCGGCCAGCGCTCTCCTTCATAAGGAGCCCCCTTCCCACCGGTACCAGACTGCCTTCTCTCCTCCAACATGCTGACGCCCCCCCACCTTATTATGCCCGCCATTACGCCACAAAGAAAAGTAAAGGTCAGTATAGCACCTGTATCACTCATCTCAGTCTGAGCCACAACACACACCCCACAAGCCATTTCAAAAGGCTGCTTATAAGGGTGGAGGTGGGTCTGGCGTTTGTTCTTTGAAAAATCTCTCCTCTTCAGTGTAGTGCTTTCTTTGGTTCAGTGGAGTGGCCCTTTACAGTCCGTATGAGAGGATCAGGAATTCCTCTTGTGCCTTGCTTTCATATGTAATAGCAATGATAACCTACCAGCATGCTGGCGAGTCCTTTCATTTCTCTGTCTTACGCTCTTTCTCTCTCTTTTTTTCAATGGTTCAATCCCCTCTGTCTCCCTCATTTCTCCACCACAGCAAAAGCAAAGACCCAGCTGACCAAAGTGAACATCAATGCTGCCCTGGTGGAGGATATCATCAACCTGGAGGAGGTGAAGGAAAACATGGCTGGTGTGCTGGCCACGCTGAAGGATGACTTCAGCCGTAACCTGGGCATCCGAACTTCACCAGGTCAGGACAGTCACTCACACATACTATAAACATGCTTCTGAACCCACTGGCATCCTAGTGACCTAAGCTTTGACTGAGTTTGAACGCTTCAGTTGGTGTTCTGGTGGTTAGGGAGTTGCAACCCTGTGATCAGAAGGTTGTGCGTTTGAATCCCAGGACTGCTAGTAGCACCACTGTGGTTCCCTTGAGCAAGGTACCGTCCCCACACACTGCTCCCCAGGTGCCACATTGCTGGCAGCCCGCTGCTTCACTTGGTGAATGGATTAAATGCAGATAATGAATTTTACAAAAACAACCACTATATATTTTTCAAATAGAAGTTATATCTATTTCATATTTACATTCATCTTTTTCCACTCTTTATTCCTCCCTGCTTCTGTTACCTTTAACCATTTTTATGAACTTACTCATTGTCCACATGTCCACCATTGAACACATTGATTCAGTTTGAAAACTGTGCTGTTCAAAGGTTGTTGATTAATGAACAGCTGTTTTAAAGTAGAATGTAAGCCGAATTTTTCTACGTTTAGTTTATTGCTGATGTCATTTTATTAATTTTACAGCCTCTGGGTGATGGTTGTTAGATTCAGGTTCAGAGGGAATATTGTTGTGTTTGCATTATCCTTGGAGCAGTAGTTTGGAGAATTATCAGGCTGTATTGAGTTAAGATAAAAATTTCAGGTTTAAAGCTCGGATTAAAGCTCCAGCAGTGCACCAAATGCATTCAAACTTGTTTTACAAGGTTATTGGGGCCAAGCTTATAACTGTTACTGAGGTTATGTAAGGCAAGAGGAGCATTGTTGCCTTAAGCTCCCTGAGGGTCATCATACTAAAAAATCCATCCATGGATCCATTCTGTCCCTGACCATTGTTCCACAAGGTGGGAACACTTGCTGTATTTGTGGTCTTGCTTCCTCAAGTACATCCAGGTCAGGCCTGGTCAGCTCAGTCCAACCCATACCGTATTGCAAGGTTCAGGATATTTTAGGTGAGGAAGGTGAACTGCTTGTTATTGTGTTACTGCTTGTGAGGTGTAACCTCATCCCATGATGCGGTTTTTGCCATATTTCTATTGTTAGTACTGCAATAAACCCAATCACAGTGAATCACAATAAGGCCTGTCCCAGGTACACATTAAAACATGAATATTTATGATATTACAAACACCTTTTAAACCTCAACCAAATAATTTATCATACTTTAAAGTACAACTATTTTAAATAAATATAATACAATATAAACAAGAAAGTGGCCAAAATAGCATTTAAGTGAACCACATTTGAAGAGGATGATTTGATAAATGTTGAAAAAGAAGCATAAAAATGTTAAGTATATTGAATCAACAATATTATCCTTATTTCTGTTTATTATTATAAACATAACTTATTTTTAAGTATATTATCGTCGTTTGACTTCACCCCTCCCTAAAAAATTTTGGACAAGCGAAGATAACGGCAGGCACGTTCAAAGTCGTAGTTTTTTTTATTCAACTATTGACCTTCTCATTCCTCCCTCGTTCCCTCGTCCCCTCCCTCCATCTCTCCCTCTCCTCAGTGCTGTTCTAGCTTCATCCATATAGGCAGAAGGACTTGGACCTGTCATGCCGCTGAGCTTGAAGAGAAGTCGGGCTCATATGACATCATTTTTTAAATGGAGAGTGATCATCTGGGCCTCATTACAAGAGAGTGTTTTTGTTGTGGAGGAGGGGCAGAGTCACCTTAACTTTGGGAAGGAGGTGGTGGAGCAGCAGATTAATGCAGTGACCTGACGTCTGGGCCAGTGGTACAGGGATTGCGGCCTGCGGTTTTGGCTGCTGTGGGATGCCATGCTATTTCTCTCTCCAGCATGGCTTCTCCTGTTCCCTCTCTGGACAGCAGTAATGCGAATGGGCCCCCAGACAAATGAGCCTTTGAGGGGCAACATCTCTCTTCTGGTTAATTTGTTTTCCTCCAAATGCTGTGAATTGAACACAGACAAGTTCTCGGCTTCCAAACAGGATCTCTCTATTACCAAGTAATACACAACTGCAGGCCTGCAAGCCCAGTTTAGTGTTCTTTCAACTTTGGCACGTATAATTCAAGTCATTCATTTATTGTTAAGTCCTCATTTTGGCTAAACTAAGCATGATAACATTAAACAGGCTAACATTGAACACTGTAGGACTTTGCATTTTCAAGTCTGGCACTGAGCTACCCTTGCTCCACTACAAATGCACAACCTTCAAAATGATTGTGGAACATTTTTGAACATATATATTGTATAGTTGCTTTCGTCAAATTATCTGTTATTCTAACTGATATTCTATTTGTATTCAAGGCAGCTTACAGTTTTGTGTGTCACAGGTGTAGGCAAATGTACTGTTGGGAGTCTTGCCCAAGGACTCTTCTTAGTGTAGTGTAGTGTGTTGCCCAAGGCAGGAATCAAACCTCTCTCCTGCTTGGAAAGCAGTGATGTTATCCACTACAAAATTAAAGGAACTATTAATCAGTTTTTAAATGATCAATTAATGCAGTTGATGCAATTGTCAATTTGAATGGGATTTTTGCTGACATTCTCTAAATTATGTCTAGCCTAATTTCTTTGGTCTTGCTTTTATAATGTATTTATAATTCTCTGCTCTTTGCTCATCACAACTAACACTTAAATTCAACCCATCCACATCCACAAGTACACTGAGTATCAAAATAACATTCTCTTAAGCAAACAGTTTAGGACAAAGATAAACAACGACGGACAAAGAGAAACTGCTGCAACATTATATTGCAGCATCTAAGCAGAGAATTTCTTCACTTCAATATATCTGAATGTATCAGGACTGCCAATTTTTATTCATTCTAAACCTCAGCTGCTCTGCTTAGGTACCTGCTGTCAGTTGCATTTGAATATATCTGGCAGTTTTAAACATTTAATAAAGTCAACCACCTATCTATCTGTCAAAAAATACAAAGGAACACATTGTGGGCGGAGCATGGGTAGGTCAACTGAAGAATCACATCAGTCTAGTCCTCAAACCTTTCTGCTTTTGAAGAGAGATGTTTTCAGAGAATATGCTCTTTATCTGTATGCTGAGTGACCTTTGGGCTTTTCCAATAGAGAGGTCTGGGGATGGTGGCATGACCAGGAAGAGCTCAATTGGTTAATAGCATCCTGGTTGATCCTCATCGTTTTGTAATGGAGGAAACGGCAGTATGTTCTGCTGAAGCGTTAGCAGATGTGAGAGGGGCCAGGTAACACACACACACACACACACACACACACACACGCACACACACACACACACACACAGATAGGGACCTGAGACACAGTCTTTTAGGGCATGTCCAATAATTATCCGAAACCGGCAGCCAAAGATTTTGCTCATTGGCGGAGCATGCGCTTTCTCTAATGACAGAATGGAAGTTTGGTTCTTTTAAAGCCACATCTGCTCTATTAAAGCTGTCGGCTGATTGGACTGGCTTGGAGTCCAGTGCTGGATTTTTTTTTTCTCCTTTAAACCATTCCAGGTATTGCCATTGAGAGACATTAAGAAAATGGTACAAATATGGACATGTTCTCTCAAACTCTTAAACGCTCGAAAAATCACACAGAGGCTCCCCTTTTTCGCCTCGGAAACATCAAAGCAGAGGAAGAATGATAGTAGATTGCGGTGTGTCTTGCCAAGCACCCACCCATTCTCAAGTAAAGGATGGAGACGAAAGGAGAGAAAGACAGATGGGGAAGGGGAAGTGATGCACGGACGGACAGAGGTAGGAAGGTAAAGAGAGGGAGAGAGGTGGAGTGTGAGCGAAGGCAGATGAGGGGAGGAAATGTGTTGGACTGAAGCTTTTGGTTCTTCGTCTTGAGAAGAAGCAGAACGAGGAGGTGAACTGCTCACCTCCCCAAAGGAGAGAGAGAGAGATTCTTTCTTCAAGCAGTCGCCTCTTTCTCTGTTTCTTCCTTATATGTTCAAATTGAAGAGGAAAGAAGACCTCTGTTTAAAATACACTCACCATCTCATCTGTCACTGATGTGTGTTTTTTCTGGTCAAAATTATAAAGATTCTTTCCAGTGTTAAATGAGCCTTATTTTAGCAAACTGGGACATGAACCAGTAATAATGATTAGTAAAAGTTCAGGTTAAGATACAATAAAAAATGTTTCAGGTGAAAATGTAAGTTACTGGTGTTTAAGTTTGCAGTCACTTAAAATTAAAATAGTTTTTTTGTTAGTAATAACCAACAGTGAAGGTAGAAATTCTATAAGCTAGACGTTCTAGCTAGGAGTATTTCCAGGTTTATGGAAACACCTTGAAGTTAATGATAAATAACTTGCTGGGATTATTTCTTACTCATTTTTTATATCTGCCTAGCAGTTTTGTTTGTCTGGTTTCAGACACATTAAGCTTTAATTAGAACTTCATTGTCAATTTTATACATCTTTCCTGCCATGGTTCGTTCATCTCTTATTACAGCTCTGTTCATAATTCTAGATCCCTCTGTTTGTAATGTCGTAGCATCATACTAAAACTTATGTAAACATGCACCTCAAACAAAAAGGTTTTATGCTATTGAGAGTAATTGTTATTCCAAACGTTTGAATGCTAGTGTATGTTTATATGTGTACACATTATGTTTTGCTGGTAAATATCCACTTAAATATTGCGTTTATGTAAAAAGTAAATTATTGCACGTGTCATTTATTTTCAATCCAGCAAATGCCAAGTAATTGTACATTAAATGCTTAGTTTAGGGGTGCCTAAGCCATTTTTCTTCTTAGAGGTATGTAAGCGGACATATCCTTCTATAAAATCTCCACAAATTCTAATTTCAGGGGAACATAACCTTTGTTCCTTGTACAAATGCAGTACAGTAAACCTGCAGACAGTAGCTTTATTTCAAATGACAGCTGCCTTCAAAAATTAACAGCACTAAAAAAGAAAAATATATTTTTTTTGTGCTTTTGCTTCATTGCAGTTTGTATTTAAAATTTGACATTGAAATGCTTTGTGATGGTATTTCCAGCCAAAAAAATAAAGTTTTATCAATAAAAAAAAGTTGCCAGGGTTTCAGCACAGTTTTTGTTCCTGGGTACCTTTGTTTACGCTAACTTCAGTGTAACCCACTGTTGAGAAAATTCCGCTAATTTTTTTAATTTTTTTTAATATATATTTCTATCTATTCCTCTCTCTGTGAGCACTGAAAGATGATTTTTTTCACTGTGTTTGCTTGTATTTGTTAATCTGTCATAAAATATATGCATGTGTGTTGCTAAAACATTTCCACTTAATTCATTAAAATTTAACTGGAAACAATATTCAACGTTCATATTTGTCTTTGTAGCCTGAATTGGCAATAAGTGTTTTTAATAGTAGCCCCGCGTCACTTCAACATTCTGTAAATAAATGTGTTGTCAATTATTGGTTTGAAATATGAGTCCAAAAAAACCCACTGATGTGCATTTTTCTAATTACCTGCTGCTACCCATATGATCCTGATATCATATCTTTCATGCTCGGTCTTCAGCTTTTAGTATTTCTGAACATTGGTATTATAAAATTAAACATTTACTGGTCCATTCTAGTGCAGTACCACTATTATTGCATGCTGCTGGTTTCTGTTCTACTGATTGTCTACAAGCATACTCTCCCTCTCCAGACTTAGTACTGTGTGATTTATCGCTCTTAAATATTAAGGTCAGTATTATCTTGTAATTCTCATCAAATATCTTTTTCAGCCTGATTGATGCTTCAGCTGCAGTTTCACATATCCATGTAAAATCTAGACCAAACCTGTGTTATCAGTTTAATTTAATTTATTTTATTAACCCTTATAGTCACTTGTGGCCACGCAACTCTGTGTCAAATTCTCCACAGGGCACTCGTCAAGGGTACCTCAGTAGTGACACTAGTAGTTGGGATTTGAACCCACAGCCTTCTGATTGCAGGGCCTATGCCCAAACCACTAGACCAGCAGCTGCTTACAAAGCTTCAAGTCGTTTTTTAAACAAAACAAAGCTTTATTATTTAACGCCTTCTTGTTTGTTTTAATTTTTTCTTATGTTAGCTTTTATATTTACAGAAAACAACAATTCCTTTTAAGACAGAAAAGGCTCAGCTGGAGTTATTTATATTGGTTTTGTCTTTGCGTCTCTGTGTGTCTGTACAGTCGTAACATAAGCAATTTTCTCCGGGATCAGTAAAGTATTCTGATTCTGATACAGGTGCACTGGACCACATCACGGTGACCACCAAGGACGGGAAGTTCCCTCTGAACCAGCTGGGCCAGATCTCCATGAAATCTCCGCAGGCCATAGTGGTCAACATGACCAGCTACCCTGAGGTAACCGCACTTCATCCTATTCTTCCTAATGTTATTTAATTATTTCTCCACAATGAGATGCAAACTATTTCTGCCTGAGAGAGCCGAGCACACACACACACACACACACACGGATCACACACAAACGCACATAGACTCGCGCTTCCTTCTTGCTCTGTAACCTGAGTGTGGTGGAGTCGGTCCAGCGTGGTTTTGGGGAAAATTGATTGATCGTGGAGGGGAAGGCCTTTGTTCTCTCCGAGTGATTGAAGCAGCGGCCAGGAGGCTGACAGAGATCAGGAAATGACCGCACACTGCCCTCTACAGCACAGACCTGCTTTAATGTTCGCGATACACACAGTCTCACGCAAACACACTTGTTTCACACTACATTCACAGTATGTCTGAATGTATTACATGTATGTAAGTATCAATATGTAATATTAATGCAGCCCATATGTATTATATTGTCATGGACTGAAACATTATATGTCTAAAAGGATAACTTTACAGAAGAAAAAAAAACATTCAGAAGGAGGTTGGTTTATTTATTTATTTTAGATATTTTTTTTGTTGGACTATTAAAGATGTAATTTAGAACTAGTGAGATATATATATATAAATATTTCACATGTGTGTGTTACACTGTTATTTTTTTTGGTATAAGCAGAGTAAATACAGTAAGTAAATAAATTTTATTCACAGTGATAAAAATACAGGGCTTTAAGAGGAACAAAACGAGAACACTCAGAGAAACGGTTGAGAGAGCTCCACGCGAGATGCATCACAGGACAGCAACAAATCAGTATCAAGGAGAAATGAATAACCCTCTTGGATTGGCTACTTTCAAACCTCCCGCCTCAGAGTACAGCGGTATTTCACCATGGTACTGTTCTCTCGACATTTTTTTTACCAAAAAATGTATATAGTTGTAGTTGAATTTATTTGTTACAAAATTAGTAAATTGTTTTCCTTAGTTTAGCACTAAAAGACCGAAGCAAAAAGAAGTGTCGAGGATATCTGCGGTTTGCACAAATGTAAATGTATGCAAATGTTTGTTTGTGTTCATTTTGTAGCCTTAAGTAACCAGAATGAAATGGTTTTACTCTTTCAATGTATAAAAATGGAACATGGATCTTTTGTAAAGAGCACTTTTTTAAAGACAAGACCATGGAGACACTCACACAATCACTCTTGCTCTCAAACCTCTCTTCTCTCTTTTTTTTTTTTCCCCTCTCTCTTCTCTCTCCTTGCCCTCTTTCTGCCCCTCCAATTTTGTCTCACTCTTGCTTTTACTTATTCACCTCACTTTTTTCCTATTTCTTTCCGTTTTGTCCTCTCTCTGTTGTTATTAATGGAGGTAGTTTACTGCCTGATGCTCAGATAAGTCTGTAATACAGATTAATGCTCTTTCCTTTTGGCTTATGGGTTCATAGTGCTTGAGGGTCTAGTTTCAGTCTGTGGCTCACCTCAACAGTCCTGCACTTCAGGACGGAGCGTTTTTAAAGTGATAGTTGGGCAAAACTTCAAATGAACACAGCTCTCTGATCAATTGAGGTGACTGAAGTGGACGAAAAAGTGAATTGGATTGCATGATCCACGAATTTTATCCATACTTTTGTGCATTTTATGGTAAACAGTGTGTCACTGAGTACCAGAAACCCGATTATGTAATGACTCTACACAGATATAGACAAGTACTGCGTGAAGTTAGGCATGCAGTACTATTACATAAACTTGTGTAAATTAGGGTTTTTTTTGCAAATCTTCTGTACTGAAATGCTGCTTTTTCTTAAAGCTCTGTTTGCATGCCTGTATTTCTCTGCTAAGTACGTTGTTGATCTGCAATTTTGGTTGAAGCTGTAGGATGATGTTTATTACCGTTAGTTGGTTATGGCTGTATTTGGCTTCTAATTCATCACCTTTAAATTACAGTAATACACAGAAGGATCCTGCACTACATTAAAGAGTTGGGTTTAATGCTTGTCTGTTTGTAATGCCCTTCAGTGGTGTGCAGGGTATCGCAGTAACTGGCCATTACCTAACAGGCCTGCGAAACAACCCCAAAAGCGAGGTGACTGGCCCGGCCCGAAAGCAAACAGCTTTATAATTATTCTAATCCATTACACACGCCTCTGCTGGAGAGGCCATTGTTTTGCATTCATTCATTAAAGAGCTGGAGAACCTGTGTGTGTGTGTGTGTGTGTGTGTGTGTGTGTGTGTGTGTGTGTGTGTGTGTGTGTGTGTGTGTGTGTGTGT
>JBBJLR010034588.1:0-12448 GCA_037577145.1 Brachypetersius gabonensis
GTCCCCGGAGGAAACCCACGCGGTCACGGGGAGAACATGCAAACTCCACACAGAAAGACCCTGTGCCCAACCCGGGACTCGAACCCAGGACCTTCTTGCTGTGAGGCAACAGCGCTAACCCCTGCGCCACCGTGCCGCCAATATATATATATATATATCTTTTTTTGTATTTAATAAAAATGTATCGGAAAAAAATATAATTTAGCAACTGGTATTGAGGCCAAGGTGTCTGTACTTGGTATTGAAACAAGTTGAGCGAAACTCAGCCCTAGTCTTCAGCTTTTTATTTTTTGGAGGGGGTGGGGTGGGGGGGGGTTTACCAGTAAATTATTAATACCAAAGACAGGAGGACTCAGATTTCTGCCTGGACTGTTGATTATGGATTTAGATCCAGAGAGCCAGCCATAGTTCTAAACCTGCCAGGCATGGGCATGATGTGGCTTGAGTTTAGCTAGAGTAACATTTTGTCTTCCGATTAATATCAACAAATTTATTTCTGTTCCTTGATATATTAAGGCAATATTTTTCCAAGTCAGGCTTGGTAGCCCAGGTAACCCTAACAGCTAGGGGGCACTAACCCAACAGTTTGGTTTAACTGCGGGTCTAGAATTTCTGCTGACTCTCCAGGTTCCCAGATGTTGAAACAGGGGGACATAGGCTTTGTAGAATCTGGAAAATATACGTCGCATGATCTAGATTTGTCCGTCCCTAAACTTAAAAACAGCATTTCCAGGGTCTTCCTCTTTACACTAGAGGCCAACAAGAGTGGTTCATATGATAAACATCACCATCAAGCCGTGGCAGATATATGAGTGACTACCATTTGACGCTAGTCCAAGGTGAAGTTTCCTGAATTGGTAACCAGAATCTCTCAAAAGAGATTAAGTGAGCCATGCAGCACTGTTTTGATTCTAGGAAGGGATGGGAACCACCTCACCTCTCCAAGACTCATTAACTTGCACAGGAAGTGTGAAGGCTGAGTGGTGTAAACAGGCAGCCCTGCTTTTCTGGGTTTGTGCTGGTACACGCCTATTTGATTCCATCACTATAATTGTGCCATTTCTTAATTCCAACCCCTCGATTAAATGGAATCCCAATGGAAACATAATTACAAACTCAATATACAGTGTCATAGATACTGGACAGATTGCTCTACCACTGTATACACAATTCAAGATACATCAAAAAGTCTTAAAAGAGGAGATATCCCAGCATTTTCAGGAATAAAGCACTGACTATTTTGGCTTTTAAAGCCCAGCATTCCTCTTCCTTTCACTTTGAGCTCACTCGCACAAGGTTTCTCTGATTATTATTAATACCTGTAAAGTAAACAGACATTCTCAGTATTAAATGAGATAACCGGCTGAAAAGTCACGGTGAGATGTTTGTGTAAATGCCACCCAGCTGCATGTGGGAGAAGGATTTGTTCTTCGCATGAGCACCGTCTTATGAATACTGCAGAATGAAGGGGAATGCGAGGCATGTGCAACAATAGGGAATGGGTTGTTGCTCCACAAACGCAACCAGCGGTCACTCCTACAAAATCTCGAAAGATCGCGCATCAGATCATGTACAGTCATATCAGCTGACATGGATTCAAAACTAAGAGCAGAGCAGTTCAGTTACGTACTACTTGATATGCGCCATGCTTGCAAAACACCCATCTGTCTGGGGTTCATTCAGTTCAAAAGCATTTTGCCTAGTGGTATTGTAAAGCACATTTCTTATTCTACCTCAGTCTGCGTTTAGCGCTACCTCATTCTTTGTATAATACTTCATCTCCTCTGATTGCATGGCATTCTACAGACTACAGTTACTTTAGAGCTCTGAAACTAAATACAAGCATCATTGAGCATCTTCTGCTCTCTACATAGATAGAAATGTTGTTCGCAAACGATGGCAAACATCCAGATTAAAATAGACGAGTCACGGGCCTGCCCGTGAGCTTACATGTGCATATCCAGCGTCGTAATTCGGAGAGTGTGCGACATGCAGCGTTGACCAAGTAAAACAAAAGGTGTCCAGTCCTGCTCCTGGGAAGCAGCTGCCATGCAGAGTTTAGCTCCAACCATAATTAAGCCCTATAGAGTCCATGACGAGCCGAACAGCTGTTAGAAATTAGTCCTTGGAATATCTTTGGTCACCAAATATGTGATATTTAACCCAATCTGAACTACTATGTTTTGTGATTTGTTTCAAAATGTTGGTATCCTGAATGACTTCCTGACATGCACGAAGTACTGTTCCCTCTTATCTTCAGATAACTGCTACCACTAAGAGTGTAATAGCATTGCACTCCCAACAAAAGGTGGCTGGACTTTGACTTTTCTCTTCTAAAGTGTGGCTCACTGCTGCATTCTGAGTCTTTACAGTTTATACCACCACAATTGGCACAAATGGACTGGAGATAACAGCTTTAAAAGATGAATGGCCTTGACATTATATTAAAATAAAACAGGATCGACTCTGATACAAGTCTTTTTGATTGGATTGGAAAAACCCTGGTTTGAGTCTGATTTTGTAGATCAGGCTAAAGCCACACAGTAGCTCTTTGGGAGCAAGACTGGGCACCATTGAAGTAAAGCACTCAAGAGTTTACTTTGGTATAGCCTGCAGCGAGTGGCCACACCCTGGCTACACAGGATCTCGAGGCCTTGAGCCACATTTTGTTTGTCTTGTAAGGACTCAAGAAGGTCTGGCTGTTTACTGAGGGCAGCGCACTGTTGGAGATCATTTTTTTTGTGTGTGATTAGAGTCCCATGGTTGTAACATGTTGTTTTTTTTTAGGAGAGCTGGTCTGCACTTGACTATTGCTGCTGAATAATGTCAAACAATGGTTTGTGTGCAACTCCATTATCACCTCCACGTCCAATTCACACTGACCACTTGTCCAGCGAACATGTGGGAGAGGGTCCAATTACAATGAGAAGGTGAGAGCCCTTTTTCTGGAAGGTCATGATAAAAAAAGACCACAGTGAGCAAGATAAACAAGTCACTTTCAAAGTCTCTGTCAGGGCTAGCTGGGCATTAAATCACATTCAACAATAAGTTTCCACGACAGCGGGACGAAAAAAGAAACAACACATAATTTGATTCCAGATAATTCAATTGTGTCACTGGATCTTTTGGACTGAGTGGAGCCTTATATAAGATTCTGTGGTAGCCAGTATCTGCTCGCCCCTGCATGCAGGGCTTGACCTTCATCACAGCACTAGACTGAAATCTTTGTTTGGAAAAAAAAAAAAGAGAAAGAAAGAAAATAAATGAAAAAAAAAAACACCCTTAGTCCTCTATCTGAAAACCAGGGCTGCAGATTGAAGAGGAGCCAAAACAGACGTTTTTAAAGGACATTTTGTTTAGATGTTCTCAACTGTCCTGCTTTGTGGCTCAAAAGCACTTGGTTAGCAGTTCTGTATGATTGACGTGTCATTAAGCACTTTTTAATCTGCTGATTCTGGTCCAAACGCACAGCTTTAGAAATCTGTCAGTCTTTAAAATGCAGAAGAATCAAAGCGTGTTGGTAGTAATATGCAACAAAGCAAAAAAAAAAGCAAAAAAAAAAAGCCCTACAACCCTCTGGCTTTCTTGTCTGTTCCTCTGTCTGGAGGTTCCTGGACGATGGACAGTTGAGCCTGAGGTGTGCATCTACATTCCATCTCAGACTAGTGTGACGAGGTCTTCGACGGTCAATCACATGACGGCTGAGGAGCCCGGCGAGGAGGGCGAGTTTGAGGAGGGAGAGGACGGAAGGTTCCAGAAGAGCCACTTGCGCTTACACTGGCGTTTCTGGTACAAGTAGTCCTCCTTCTCTCTCTCCTTACGAGTTCGCTGGTAATGATCGTCCTCCTTCAGGTACCAGACCGGGGGCCAGCGGTGCTTCTCAAAGTATTCCTGGTTCTCTAAAAAAGCAAGAAAGAATTATTTATGATCTCCTAGAAGTCTACAAGGCTACTTTCATTTTAATGTGTCCCTGAAAGGTCAGTTTCCTGTAGGGGTGTATTCTTAATGTCAGAGGGAGAAATATCATTTTGTTTTATAGCATCTGAGAGATTACATTTTATGAATGTACAGATCGAAGAAAGGCTTTTGTCTGACTTTTTATGGAAACCCATGACGTAAGAATTTACTTAAACAGAGCATTTAATGCCTTCCTTGAACATCTGAACCACTGAACATTGTTGGGAAAAAAAAGAAAATATTTGAATGTAAACATCATTTAAATTATAGTAAGTTCTTAGCCAGAAAAAAAACTAGCAAAAGGAACAATCTGTAGCAGCAGCACAGAAAATGAAAAAAAAAAACTGCCCAGTGATTTTTTTGCCCTCTTCTCTGTGGCTCTGTGTGTAGAGTTTTGGAAAAACACCATTTATTGCAGTTCAGTCAATAAATGCGATATGTATATTTTTTTGCGATATGTATATTGTGCATGTTGATATCGCGATGACGGTAAATTTGCGATATATTGTGGAGCCCAAATTTACATCCTTACAACTAAGCATGCACACACATTTTTTCACCTGGAGATTTAATCAGGACAAAAATAAATATTTTGTGCTTCCCATAGAATCAATTCTATTGTTACAAAGTAATCTCACAGATGGCAAAGTGAAAACCCAGGATCTCTGCATTGGTCTAAATAAGTAGTTCATCATCAATTCAAATCAAGTTGTTTTTAGACATATTTTTAAAGCTCAGGGTCAGAGTCACTCTTGCTATGTAACAGAAGACTCAAAAATGTCCTTTTGACATCAGAGACATTCTGAAACATACCAAATTCACAGTGATGACAAAAGGAGAAAATGACCATTTCCTTTCAAAGGTGAAATAATAAAGTTAGATAGTTATTGCTAATCTGAGTACTGCAGTTTTTTTTTTGCCACAGATTAAATGTGTTTTCTTTAAATATATTTAACTAAGAATTACACAACCCAGCCATCTAGGAAACATGTCATATAAAACATCCAAAGGCATTGAAATTTACATACAAGTGTTTGACCTTTTGTGTGTAGATAGTAATATTTATTTAAAGGTTTTAATAATAATAATAATAATAGTAATAATAATTCATTTTATTTGAGCGTGCCTTTCTAAAACCAAAAGCCACCTTACAGAGAGAGAAAAAAAAAGAAAAAAAAAAAGAAAAACAATAAACAGGATTTGACAGCAAGTAAAATCTTTGTTTAAAGCGAGTAAGCCAGTATGAACAAGTGTGTTTTGTTGTCTTGAATAAGGGAGGAAAATCTATATTCCTTATGACTGGGGGAAGTGAGTTGTACTGTGTACCTGTGGACTTGGCCTTCATGTCACGAGGGAACTTGCGGCAGACGCTATTGTAGTTGGTACAGATGTGGTGGAGGCACCATCCAGCCAACTGATGGGCACCATGAAACTGAGAGGACAGACGAACACAGCAAATAATACAAGAATAAAATAAGGCTCGAATTTTGGAGGATGGTTAACTTTTATTCCAGGCAAGTCAGTGTCACGGCATTAGTCAGACAGGGGTGAGCTGGTCAAATGAATTATAAAGAGATTACAGGGAGACTACGGAGAGACTAGAGAGAGACTATACAGAGAACTGTGCTACCACTCAGTCCCTCCATTCTCTAATAGTCAAGGTCAACATAATGCTGCAGTGTTTTTGCCAGTCTGGACCCAGTGTTTTACCTGAGCCATTTCCAGATAAACCAGTACGTCTCCATCTATATCAGCTCCCATCATGGCGGCTTCCATAAGCACAGTCACCGTGTACAACTCTGAAATCCAAACACAGTTACGCAAACCAAAGAAAAATACATTTAGATTTATTTATCTGCCAAACACACTGATAGAACTGGACTTACAAATAAGCAAACAATGTTTAAATACTGTTTGTTTTATAGTTTATACCAGTGGTTCCCAACCTGGGGTCCGGGCCCCCCTTGAGGGGGCGCTAGAGATCGCAGGGGGTGCACACAATTCTGTCTGCACTATGGTTACCAAAATTTGTATACATTAAATTCATAAAATCCCAATGTCTGAAAAACGTAAAGGTGTGTGTGTGTGTGTGTGTGTGTATATATAATAGTATAAGAACAAAAACCTTTTATTTTTTGCAAATAAAAGTTCATAATTAATCACTTTATTCTGCTTATGCGGGTAGGGTTTGGGGTTGGGGATGCCTAGCTTGTCTTGGACACTGGCAAAGGGGGGCTTAAGGAAAAAAGGTTGGGAACCACTGGTTTAGACGATCTGTTTAAGTTCCTCTGCAGTTTCTTGATTCTTTGTTTAACAGTGGATGGCGAAACAAAGTACGAGATGCAAGTAGAGAACGTATCACTAAGTTATCGTGTCGGAAAAAAAAAACCATATTGACATATCTGCTCTCCGCTGACTCACGTCCACCTTCCTGGAACCAAAATATCCGGCCTATTTGCAGTTACTGTCTTATCCCATCTCCGCTCTGTTGTGACGGCAGGCTAAATTTACTGAGCGCAGATTTGAGGCTACAGCTGATAAGACTCTGACTCTTAAGTGCATTACTGGCTCAGTAAAGCTCCCAGCAGTTAAGTCGCTTAGCGTTGATGTGTGTGTGTGTGTGTGTGTGTGTGTACCCGTCAGTGCAACCAGGTGAGGCAGACAGAGACGGTTTGCAAGGACGATGAGCTCCATGGCATCCAGGTCTGGGCGAGAACAGAAGCGGCCTGTGTAGAGATACTCCAGCACTGCACGCATACAGCTCCGAGTTGTGTTCGGAAACAGCACCTGGAAAACATGCAGCAAGATAACGCTCAATAACACTCAACACAAACCGCTGAGTAAGGGCTTCAGTTTTCAAAACCTTAGATTAGACTCAAGGCACCTTAGAGGAGGAGTTCAAGTCGCCACTTACCCCTAGATCAGTGGTTCCCAACCTGGGGTCCGGGCCACCCTTAGGGGGGCACTAGAATTTTGTCTGAATCGAGTTTACCAAAATTATAATTGTATACAATAAATTCTTAAAGAGAGAAACATACAAGTGTGTGTGTATAAGAGTATAAGAGCAAAAACCTACAACCACTGTTTATTTTTTGCAAATAAATGTTTGTAATTAATCATTTTATTCTTTTTGGGCATCTACGGGGTTAGGAGTTGGGGGTCCTGGCTTGTCTTGGACACAGGCAAGGGGGGCTTCAAGTAAAAAAGGTTGGGAACCACTGCTTTAGATCATCCAAGAAATGTCAGTTTTATTTTGATTCTTTATTACAGCAATGAGGCTATTGTAGCTGATGAACACTAGAGGTCAACAATCGCTCACACATTTCTTGTAAACACATCCCCAAAAACCTCTCAACCCACTAAAATCCTCCTCCAGCTCTTCATTAAGGTGGTGCAGACTTGAGGATGTGTGATTAGATCCGAGGAAGGTGGGTGGAAATGTCATGTTTTGCGAAAACTATCCCTTTAAGCAATCATCCTTTAACTAACTAATCCCACTTAGACACATTTGGCAGGCTTAAATGTCTCCAACTATTAATATTTGAGAATCTGTGAAAGGGAGGATGAACTTATATGAACCCACAACAACAGAAACTCATGAATATACTTATACTTTCAGCCCCAATTTGTGTATGTGGAGTAAAAGTCTAGAAATACTGTTCACAAATGCCGGTTGGACAATACTGGGGTCAGGTATAATGACATTAACTCTTCACTGTAATAGGAAACATTAAGTTCATCGACTCTTCAGCTAGGTTACAGAAATGACAAAACTGTTTAAAGGAAAGTGAAGTGGCCCCTTACAGTCACACAACAGTGAAATTCATTCACTGCATTTAACCCATTCACCAAGTGAAGCAGGAGGCTGCCACCAATGGGGGGCACACAGGGAGCAGATGCCGTGCTCAAGGGCACCTCAGTGGTGTCACTAGCAGTTCTGGAATTAGATCGCAGGGAGAACTCCCTAACCTCCAGAACACCAGCTATTTAAGAGTGATGCTTTAGATCAGTGACACTATGTGTACTATTTAACAAACGTCTCTTTGTTTGTCACATGATTGTAACAAAGGCTCTGTCCACTTCCCGTGGGGTTACTAGATTACTAGAAGCAGTTTATCACAGTCGACTGACTCTCTAATACACTGACCCCTCTGTGGAAGAGAGTTACTGATGCTGGGAATGCAGAGACTGTAACGATTGAATTCACCCACATTCTGATCCACCAGGTGCTCGTCAGCTTTCTAGGCAGCTTCACTGCTACACCATAACTGATACAATATTAATGCTCCTGGGTCCATTCTGATCAACACACTGGAGTGCATCTTCTTACATTTTGTTTTTGGTTTTCATTCACTGACACACAGAGATACTATATTTATGCTGAGAATAAAATATTTCATAAAGATTTGATAGCAAACAGACAAGGTTGGTTGACTGGTGCGCACCAAACGTGTTTGGTCCCTTGGTTCGGTTTGTTTGCGTTGATCTGAATGCAATCACGATACTTTGTTGCGCACCCAATAAATCGATCCGAGACCTGCCTGAAGGGGTGGTCTCGGACGGCTTTATCCGCTCTACTTTGGTACACTTTGTCTGGTGTGAAAGCAACCAAACCAAATTGGACAAAATGGTATAGTTAAATGCATTATGGGGATCAGATGATATACGGGATTGCCGGCTACTAACAAAAGGATAATTCAGGAGGAGGAGGGCACATCTCTTCTCCCTGAAGTCGGCGAGATGAAAAGCTATTATCGCGATTTTCTGAAAATGTTCTGAAAAAGTTTCCGATTCCGATGGTCTTCACGGCCTATTCTGGTTCGTTTAGAACTCTGCATGTGTGAAAGCAAACCGTACCCACGTCTGTTTACTACATTGTAACATTTTTCTGACTGGTGCGGACTACAGCCATCGAACTATAGCTGTCATTTTAGTTTTTATTAGTCTTAGGGTGCTTTCACACCTGTAGTTTTGTTATTCCTGCAGATCCATCAGATATTCCATTGGCCTATCAATCCCGTATTTCATCTGATACCCATAATGCATTAAACTATACCGTTTTGTCCAATTTGGTTTGGTTGCTTTCACACAAAACAAACCGTACCAAAGTAGAGCGGATAAAGCCGTCCGAGACCACCGCTTCAGGCAGGTCTCGGATCGATTGATTGGGTGCGCACCAAAGTATCGAGATTGCATTCAGATCAACACAAACGAACCGAACCAAGGGACCAAACACGTTTGGTGTGCACCAAATGCTGTAGGTGTGAAAGCACACTTAGTCACATCCAAACTCTTTTTAGTCTAGTCATGTTTCAGTCGACTAAAAGTCTGAGCATTTTAGTCTTATTTTAATTATCCACGACTATTTTAGTCTAGTTTTAGTCAATCAAAGTTGTATTTAGTCTTTTTTCGAAATGCATTTCTATTTAACTCAGTCAATATAGTATAAGTACCTAGTAGAATAGACAAAATCTCAATTTCCTAGTCAAACCTATTTCACAAAGAGAGAGAGAAAGAGAGAGAGAGAGAGAAAGAGACCGAGATAGACAAAGACAAAGACAGACAGAGAGAGAGAGAGAGAGAGAGAGAGAGAAAGAGAGAGAGAGAAAGAGAGAGATAGAGACTGAGAGAAAGAGAGACACGATTAAACGAGAAGAAATAACATCTTGTCTCGTTTTAGTCAATGAAAATGAAGAGACATTTTAGCTTTATTTTTATTTTGTAAAACACATTTAGTCTCATTCTTATGCGTCAACATTATATATTTCATAATAGTCGTCAGATGACCAGCATTTACGTTGCATCTCGTCTCGTTTTTGTCATGTGATCAATGTTTGTTTTAACAATATTTAATCATAATTTTCGTTGACGAAAGCAACACTAACCTGGTATCAGTATTAGGCTGATACCGGCAGAAAATGATGGATGAATCCAGTGCATGCTGTAATAAACGAGTGAAACAGCACACACTCTCACTGTGTGATGTGATGCCATTAGCTGTGCATTCCCTCCTTTTGGGAAGCAGAGAGTTTGAGTATGAGTATGACGACCTACTTTCAGATGCTTAGGTGAAGTTCATCAAAACAGTTTGCTTTAAGGCCCGTTTTAAACATACACTGAAGTTTTGATATCTTTATCGGAAAACAGTATCATGCCACGCCAAAGGAATCGTGACACTACTTCTAAGTGTTCAAAAGAAAGGCTAAGAACCTCAGCGAACCTCTTTAGTGCAACTCTCCACAAAGGGTCCTCCAAACATGGCTGCCATCCAGTCACAGCTTGAGAGGAGCAGAGGCTTATGGGCCATGATCGTGCCATCGTCCAGCTTGAACACCACATCTGCACAAGATAAAGAAACACCCAAACCCCAACAGTAAAAATAAAACCGATTAATAACATGTGATGCTTTTCTCCATAAGAAGCTTGTCTTTCAACATAAACAAACACTGAAATAATAAACAAACTTAAGGTGATGTCGAGGTCTAGTCACGTTTCTTATGGCAGCGTGGTTTGCTGAGATACTGGTGACGATTTGATTAAAGTGTCATTATCTTAACTGTCTATAAATCCCTCGGTCAATATTCCATTTTCCTTAAAAGCCGATAGAGGAGCGTAGCAAAGAATAAATAAATACGCCAGCTCTGTGCTTATGTAAGGACTTCAAGAAAGCTAAGTCAGCAGTGGAGGAGCAGCTTGATACCCCCCCAAACCCCCGAACACGCTAAAAAACATCCCTGGCTCTCCCGAAAGACTCCTCATTAAATAAGCTTAAAAAGCCAGCTGGCAAAATACGGAGACCGGCCCGTCGCTGCGGGGGTGAATGACTGAGTTGCTCAATTTCGTGATGAGGTAGAGGGTAAAAAAGAGCTGGATACAGGAACATTCGGTTTGCTTGTGTGCTGAATGATGTTGACTTGTGCTGAAGGATATAGATTTTTTTTTAAAAATCACAGTGCAATTTTGCAGTTTAGACTGAAAATACACTCGGTTCAGACATTTCAAAAATGCAGCGTGCGCACATTTAAACACTAAGAAATGACCAAACACTGCAACACTGCAGGAGGTGACAATACATATATATATATATATATATATATATATATATTAACATACATTAACGGCATGCGACGAGCCAAAACAAAGACTCGTACACAAAAGAAAGGTTGAAATAAGGTTATCTACCCACACGTTTAGTGTTAAACACTAAAACACTAAAATACGAGGACTAGACACGGAGCAGTTATGCTACATGCTGCAGCAGCTTCTTCTTCTTCTTTTTATGGTGGTTGACAACTTTTCTGTGTATTCCCGCCACCGCTGGACTGGTGGTGGTAATACAGTTCGGTTCTCAGAAAAAATCCGCATTCGATATATATACTGTTTATATATAAATAGATAGGTAAATAAATAGATAATACACACTACACACTACTGTAATGGACAAAATCAAGAATATTATGGCTACAGAGAAATGCTTAAAACAATTAACAAATAGGAAGCTAGAGTTAAGAATGATGGGCAGTGATGTAGATGATTCTGTAATGACCAAGCACTACACTAATAATTAAGCTGTAAAAAAATTAATGTTCAGAATGACTTTAACAGTAGTTAAACCACTTGTGGACGACAACCTGTCATTTCAGGATATACAGAT
The DNA here is from genome assembly GCA_037577145.1 of Brachypetersius gabonensis. NCBI lineage: Eukaryota > Metazoa > Chordata > Actinopteri > Characiformes > Alestidae > Brachypetersius > Brachypetersius gabonensis. The sequence continues at coordinate 11,612 of JBBJLR010034588.1, forward strand.
GATTGCAATTCAGTACATTACAGGGATGCAAAATATGAATCGGTAGTTTTCATCCAGAGTAATAAAAAATTTAATATCAGGGAAAATAATGTTACTGATGCATCAATTTTGGATAACACACAGTACTTAAAATGTGCTATATTTTATGTATTCATTTAAACCACAAAGCATGAAAATTCACTACTGGTAATAAATCAGAATCAAACTGGCCAGGAAATCCTGTTTTCTAGTGTATTATTTATCATTTAATAAGTACTTACTGAAATACTGAATTTAAAAAAGCCTTATTTGTCTTCACAGTTAATGATTCACTGTGTAAATGTGTGCCAAGCATCTTTTACAATGCACTTGTTTTTCCTGATAAATTAGAAAGGATAAAAAAGAACCCATTTGGCTTTATTTAAAATACTACCAAAAACTATGAGTACAAATGATTTAGCATGAGTCAGCATTTCACACTGTCCACTAAACTCAATAAACCAGGCCTAATTACACTCTCTTCGAAATGAAGCATGGACTTGGTCAGTGTTTGAGAAGGACCGACTACTGACTTTATACACAATATACAGTAAATCACACTATAACATAAAGTGAGGCCATTTATAATAGTAACAGTAAACATTGACCGGCTTTCATGCACTATAGTCTATTAAATTTGAACAAATAATGCACAAATTATCATTGTATATTGTAGTTTTGTCACAGTACCAAAATGTCAGTTTTCTGTACCAATACCAGTGAAAATCCACGGTTCTTGGTTCCAATTTCGGTACCAAAGCAAAACACAAAAACATGAATTGAACAACAAGCTATTTTTATTAATAACAAACAATAAAT
>JBBJLR010034608.1:0-12447 GCA_037577145.1 Brachypetersius gabonensis
TACTGTCCCAGAAAATAACCAGCCTACTGTCCCAGAAAATAACCAGCCTACTGTCCCAGAAAATAACCAGCCTACTGTCCCAGAAAATAACCAGCCTACTGTCCCAGAAAAGTCCGTCATTAATCCTCGTGTCTCTCTCACTGCATTTGGGCTTCTTGGTTTGTTTTGCCCTCGCAACCGGTCTGTCTCGCGCTAGTGCTTCCTTGATAGTGCGCCCCTGGTGGCCGTTAGCTGTAAAAATCCATAGATAATCCGCACCGTTGGATAAGCAGCAGGGTCCAAAGCAAGTGAAAAACAGTATGGTTGTTTTTTTTTTTTTTACTTAAAGTAATGCTGCAATTCACAGTTGAAATAAAATTACATTATATAAAATAGTTTATTTGTGCTTGAATTTTTATTTATGCATTTCCAGATACAAATGGATATATTGTGATATATATCGTTATCGAGGTAGAAAATTGCTTCTACCATGATAGAAGAGTTTGGTAATACCACCCACCCCTAGTTGTCATTATACCCCTTTGTGCCAAACAATATATATTCCTATATTTGGCACACCCAAAACAGGTGACCACAGGTCTGAAGGTGTTACTGTTAATTATTACTGTTTAGTATTTTCGTAATTTTTTTCCAACTATTCTCACTTTACAACAGCCTAGTGCATAGAAAGAACAAAAATGTGTGGCACAGGTGGTATCCTGGTTGCTAAGTACATGCTCTTTGCAACTTTGGATTAAGTGCAGGAAAGCAGCAGCCTGTATCTCCTTTTTATTTACCCGTTTACAGGTTAGTACCGGGAAGAATCCTCGGCCTTGTTGTAGTGTCTGCAACTCATGACTGATGTTTGTTTGATCACTTGTTTTTGTGTGATTTTGAATTTAAGTATAAAAGTTATATTTGAAAGTCGCCATTGTGTCACATTCAGGTCCTTTCCTGACAGCGTAGAGAAAGATAGGACACCAACGCAGGCTTCCATTCCATTACAACAAACAGGAAAATAAACAAGGCACGGGGGGCACATAAAACACAAAAGAAACCCAAGACATGGACCAGGGTGGTGTGAATGTATGCTGCATGCTGAACTGCTGGGAGTGACTGCTATAAATACAAGAAGAACTGAACTAAAGACCAATGGGGAGATAGATAATCATAAGAGGAATCAGTGCAGGGGCCGTTTCAGAAAGCGGGGTTAGTGAAAACTCAGTTATTTGACTCCGAGTTGAAGGAAACCTGGAGTTTCCGGTTTCAGAAAACCAGTTCAGCCAAACTCTGAACTGGCAACATACTCCGTGAAGCTAACCTGCTCGCTAGCTCCTAGCAATTACATACAGTGAGCCTCGAAATGATTCATACTCCAGGCAAATTTTCACTTAAAGTTGATTTTATTCAACCAGCAAGTCATATTTAGATGGGGAATGACAGGTGTCTGCAAAAACACAATACAATGATGTACTAAAGACATAATTGAGGAAAAAAACATTTCTCAGCTTTTATGTACAATTATGCAAAACTGTCAAATAAAGACTATCCAAATATTTTCATGACGTTTTCTTTATTTCCTGCAATTGTCCATAGAAAATAATTAATATTTGATTATGAAAGGAATTAAACAATCCAAATGTGGCAATTTACCCACCTGTAACTAATGTCCCAGTATTTGTATTTCTAGTTGGGTTTTCTGCATTTGCAGCCTCATGTGATCCTTTTCAAGGTCTGCTTTTTGGACTTGCTTTTCTAAGAACACCTTGTACAGCTGCTTCACAGGGAGCTACAGGATCGACAGACCTGTCTTTGAATTTCTCAGTGCCATGTCTGCTCATGTCCATTGCATTACACCTGTGGCCTGGCACAGAGCCCACTAAAACATTCGGTCCCACTGCAGTATCTGTTTTACAAACAGGCCATTACTATCATTTAATACAGTTTAGCAAACATTCTTCATCAATTCTGTACGCATGTCTATTACAATTCATTTTCAATTGCTGCCAATTCTGTTTTATCCCTGTTGGGTTGCTCCTATTTCAGCATTCAACAGCAAACGCGCGCACGCACACACACACACGCACACACACACACACACGCACACACACACACACACACACACACACACACACACACACAGATACATGGCGTAAAGTATGAAAGTGGTACAAGGACACTTGTAACACTTCTTAAATATAGAATGATGGCAATCTTTCTCATCAGTACTCACGCATTCACTCGGTCGGCAATTTTCTGCCGCGCCTGCTGACGCTCTTTAGCGGCTGTCATTGTAGTGCATTTTTATTGAATATGTGTTCATAGTCTGCATATGAGCTGATGACGAGCTCCAGCTACACCGAAGAGACACAAGACGCGTGGGTCTTTTGGTCTCCCGTTGCCATGGTGAATCGTTTGATCTGCGTTTCATTGATGATGCCTCTTTACGTCATCGTGCACGCGCTCTACTCGGGGTTGATTTAACTCAGAGTTGCGTTGAACTAAACGTTATCACGTGTTCTGAAACCGAAAACACAGAGTTGACAGCTCCGAGTTAGTCAAACCAGAGTTTAGGTTTAAACTCCGAGTTTCCTAACCCTGCTTTCTGAAACAGGCCCCCGGTGACGTCAGGTGAGAGTGCTACTAAATAAGGATAGTCCTTTGTCCTATGATGACCCCTTGTGGTCACAAGCGGGAACCGTGACACATAGTATATTATGTGGCTGCCGTCTTGCCATCTTGTGGCTGCAAGCTGAACCTCGCGTTGAGCTCCCGGACACTGGTTTTAGACACAGTTATTTCACGAAGTTATATAAAGTGTAAATACGCTTACCCACTCTCACACGCACACACACACACACACTCCCATACACACTACACACACACAAGCGCTCTCTCTCTCTCTCTCTCTCTCTCTCTCTCTCTCTCTCTCTCTCTCTCTTTCTCTCTCTCACAGACACACTCACTGGTATAAGACATGATTATTGTGATGAGGAATACGAGTATGAATAAATCATTATATTAATTTAGGGAATGGTATTTTGTAAAGTATAGCGACTAGACGATAAGAAACACAGTTTTGATGTAAGTTATCCTGTAGTAATATGCTAAGCTGTGGTGAAATTAATGGTTTTCATCTGGCATATATTGATTGAGTATAAGATATGTAACTGTTATGACTTTGGTACATTAATTTTGTTTTATAAGTAATGTTAAACGGGTTAAGTGCTTTATAGTATTGAACTGAATATTTATGTGTTTTTCTTTGTATATAGTGTGGAATTCTATTCAGTATGAATATTTAGTTAGGTGGTTTGTTAGGCTATAGGTAGCCTGTATTTAAATACTATGGAATTTTCATGTTATTGCACTATTCAGCCATAGGGGCCTTTCATCACACGTGTAAAGGTGAAAATGTGAATGTGTGATTGTATTTGTGTGAATTACATAAAGGTAACTGTATTGAGCATATTTACTGGTGAACCACACAGAGAAAAGAAAAAAGTAAGAAGTTTTGTCATTATTGTTTTGTAAATAAAGAGATGAAGGGGAGGCAGCAGCCAGTCTCCTTTTTATTTACCTATTATCTTTATTACTGTGGTACCACTCTTGGGACCCGTAATAAACAGGTAAATAAAAAGGAGATGACACAGGCTGCTGTTTTCCCACACTTCATCCAAATTTGCATCTGAGGGCTGAGCATGTGGGTCCTCACCCTTAGCAGCCAGGGTGCCGCTGCTCCATCGGTGTCACATTTTTGTTCCTTCTAGGCACTAAGCCGTTCTAAAGCGATAATAGTTGGAAAATATGTATGAAAATGCTAAACAACAGTAATAATACACCTTCAGACCTGTAGTCACCTTTTTTGGGTGTGCCACATATACATTGCTCAGGTCAAATTTTTTTTGTTCCCACTGATCAGTGAACAACAACAAAGAAAAACAGTTACTACTACCCAGCAAAGAAAAAGTCGTATTACTACACCACCATGTGGTCTGGTTCATAACCCAGGACTCCAGTGACACCAGTGAGGAACCCTTGAGCAAGGTACCACACCTTAGGTGAATAGGTTCAATACAGGAAAATAAAAACATATGGTCATTATAAGTTTCAGGAACATGAATGGGGAATTATTTGTACAACCACTGATGAAATAGGATATATACATAAGATATTCATGCTCTTCATGTTACTTCAAGTGGATTTGCTTTAAGAGAAACCCTACTTTGTCAGGGTTGTGTGACTGGTAAATCGTCTTTGACATACACCAGAGGGCAGCATTGTGCATGAACTATATGGACCCATATAATATCTGTAATTGTCTCTGTTTATAGCAGATGACCAGTTACTAACTGAGTTCCTAATATAGGAGCAAACAAAAATTGAGTTTATAGCATGTATCCAACTTATGTTTTTTTGCAAAGGAACGGGGCATAACTGTTTCAAAACCATCTACCCATTCATGATCTGAATCACTTGTCCTTAACCAGGGTACACAGGGATGGGTGTGCTGGAGCCTGTCCCAGTGCTCAGAGGGTGAAAGATGGAAAAGCATCCTGAACAGGTTCTCAACAGGTTCAAATTAATAGGACACAATTATGCTTTGAGGGTACCACCCCAGTGACTTTTAAATATATATGTTTTGAGTGTTCATTGGCAGAAGAGTTACATACAGACATCACTGTGAAAGGCACATAAATGAAAGTGCAGGCTTATTACTTTGCTTTTCTTTTTGTCTTTTTCCAGTTTTGTAAGCTCAGGCTGTAAAAGTGATACTATTTTTGCTATTCAATGAGAAAAGAACATAAGTAAAATTGCTTTGTTCTTTACTGATCTCAATATTTAACACATTGAAAAACAATACATTTTGAATAGCCTGGATATCAAATTGCTTACTGAGGTGATTTTATTCCTTTAGCTTATTGCTTATTTAATAGGACCACTGACTAGGACAACTTCATCTCAGTTCTTCAATAAATATAGCAATTATTTTTTTCTCATTCATGATTACAAAGTGTGGTAACTTTTATCATTAGAGTGTTGTGACTGTTTGCAACCCTGTATTGGTGCTAGATAATACAACACAACTTAAGAGGTCTTCTGCAGTTCATGTCTTGATACACACTCCCACATGTACATATATAATTCATAGCAGTACTCGTGTGGTTGATAATTCTCAGTTTTATAGATATAGCAGGCTGGATTTATTGACCACAAAAGCGATCTGCATTAAAGAAATGTTTAAATAATATATAAACATAATATATATAATAATATATAAAATATATAATTATTTGTAAAGCATTTATTATCAAATCAGCATACATGACTTTGTTTTCTGTGATGTTTAGAACACCCTGATGAGACTGACAGCCCATTAGTGGTGTGTGATGGAAATGTATCAGCCTTCTACCCTGTAAGTTCCCTAATTTACCATTCTGCTTACCCCCCACCCCACTCTGTGCCCACTCAATGTGTGAGAGGCTGACCCCAATTAACACACTCTGCTTCTTGTTCAGAACATAATTTGTGCTTTCGTGGCCTGTCTGCACCCAGACCTGAAGAGCAAGGTGACAAATCACTTATTCTTACACAAAACTGCTTACCTTTTCTATTAAATCAACATGTTGAAGCAGAAAATGAAATGAAATGAATGAATTTCCCAGTCCAGCTGGTAAGGACTAACACTAAGACAAATAAATGTGATCTTAACACATCTACAGTAGGATTTCTTAAGACAAGTGAAATGTCGTGTACACTACTGCTCCTTTTAAGGCAATAGATATTTTTTGTCTCTTACATCTAAACAGTCCCAGAACAAAGCACAGGATACAGCACTGTTTCAGCTTGAAGCCATTGAAGTAGAGAAAGGAAGCTCAGGAAACACCCGATCCAGCCTCTTAGGTTTTCCTGGTCATGGGGTATGGGGTAAGGATTTGTCTATATTTCCCATTTTGAAGTCCAGTCCTAAACGTTTTCCTAAGCCCAGCAGACTTTCTTGTCTTCCACAACATGATGTGTTGTGTTTGTTTTCTTTTAAAAGAAAACAAACAACACATAGATTGAAGCAGTTTACTGGGCAGTTCTTCTTTGGTGTCAAAGACACCGAACAGGTAAACCTAAGCGGCTGAAGCTGATGTTTCCTGGACTTCCCTCTCCTACACCACAGAGGGCTTCAATGGGCTTTTGGGACTATTTCTGTTTTTCCGTTTAGCAGAAACAGCAATTTGCCCTGGAACTGATTCTGTTTGGTGCTTTATCAGAAGCGACATTGTTCTCAGTGTCTCTGTTGTTTGCATTACCCACCAAAACTCCTCAAATATAGTATCTTGAGTACCTGCTGCAAGTGCATTGCATTCAGTAGCATGCAAAGCAGCCTTCACCATGTTGAGCACTGTTCCGGTTCAAGAGGGAATTCCTCTGATTTTTTTTAATTATTTGAAAACTGAGATGTAAACAATGTCAGAGTGGTTTGATGTGAAATGCTCCATTATAGAGAAACTTACAGGGTTAGAATTATTCATAGCAGTGCTAATGGGAACCAGTCAAATGTCTCTGAAAGATCACTCACAGAAGGCACTGAATATGCTGATTAGTGCCTGAAACATTAATTTGTTATAGCTGGGAGAAGATTTTGAACTAAATGTTCTATTTTTTAAATCAATTAAAGGTGGAAAGCTACATGCTGGTCTCCTTAAGGCAAAATAGTACTTTAGGAAAACCCTTTTAAATCATATTTACCACTCGGTTACCATTACCAACATACCAAAACTTAAAATGCCTGTTTAGGTTAACTGGTCGTTTTGGATAGCACATACATAGGTTACATTTGCTATATTGTTGTAAAAATCATTACTCCTGTTTCCTATCATCATCCCTGTAAAGACATCAGAGTTGGTAAGCTTCTTCACAATGAACCATGTCACATCATAATAGTCTTTGCATGAAACATTTGAATTATTCAGAAGATTATTTTAAAGATGCTGGAATTTCCCTTTGAGTCCCAAACATTTGCTGAGTAGTCAATATTTTGTCATGGTAATATTGACTATATCATCATCATAGCTGGACAACGCTTTATCTTTAATAGGAGATGGCTTGTGCGTGGTTCCTTGACATTATTTATTGCTTGGAAATAAAAATTTGAGTGTATCTAAGCTGTTGCCCATCGGTGTGAAGTGCTGAGAATAAATATCTCATGCCATTTATCTTTTCCCAATCCCAGAGACAAGTCATCTGTTGAGTAGAAGTATGCATGAGAATTTTGTATGAGACCCTAAGAATGTCTAGGATTGATACAATTAGAGGTGCGCAATGCTTTCCACTGAGGTTTGCCATTTGCACAGCAGAACCAATTAAGGAGGATCAATAGAGGCTTATGAGACAAAGCATATTGGTCACAGGTGTACCTGCAGATTGGCAGAGACTGAATTGCCTGCTGGTTTCTTTCACCTTATTAGAAACCTTTGGCACTTTTTCTTTGCAAACGCCATTGTCAGACACTTGTCACTAACCCTCAGGTGGGCTGGGTGTGACTAGATTTACTTTATGAGTGTTCTAAAAAGACAGGACTTATGAGGCATTTCAAACTCAAAACACAGCTGACTCTAACCATGATGCTAAGGTGTACACAATTTGTACAAAAAAAAATGTACACAATTTCCCTGTTACTCTATATGTAGTCAGGTACCATGTTTGATGTCTCGGGTTTACTGCTTTAGTTATGTATTGTTAGCCAGAAGACTAATGTTTCAGGGCTGAGTACCAACCATTACACCAGCGTAGCACTGGCGGACCAACTGTTGGGCCATTGGTACATAAACCTTTGGTTCTTGGTGTTCAAACATTGGAGGTTGGAAACCGTAACATATCTCAAAAGAACTGCGACCTGTAGCAGAGAAGACTTGAAGATTGTGTGACAGTTCAGTCCAGACAAGGTAGCAGGCCCAGGAGCACTGCCGATAAGCCGCAAAGGATCACAGAAAGCACTCCAGTTGTTGGTTGGTCTGCTACATCTGACCATTCATCTGAGGGTGGCATCGATGACGGATGAACCGGGCAGATGGTAGAGGCCTGCCAGAACTTGGTTGTGAACTGGAGCCCCCTGTCTGAAATGATGTCCTTGGGGAACCCATGCAAGTCCTGCACGGGTCCACTTTTGGAGACCTGCATAGTACAGCACTCGTTATTATATCAAAATTAAATCTGCACCCACACAGGCCCGTTAACATTCTGCCCGTGCCTGTGATAAATGACACACAAAAGCATTCTATTGAAGCTCTTATTTTTTCTATGCACCTCTCAATGTGACAAGCGCTTGGCCTACATGAAAACTGAATAGGCAACGCTAGGTGGCCGTGCCCAGCCCAAACCGGTAAATTTACTCCAGATTTTATTTTCTCTTGAACATTTTGAATTAATCACTGGTAAACAGTGATGGGAATAACGGCGCTATAAGTAAACGGCGTTACTAATGGCAATACTTTTTTTAGTAACGAGTAATCTAACGAATTACTGTTTCCCCGTTACAGCGCCGTTACTGTTACTTACAAAAAAATCCACGTTACTATAACTGCGAGCAGCGTCTCTCTCTTTCTCTTGTGTGTGTGTGTGTGTGTGTGTGTGTGTGTGTGTGTGTGTGTGTGTGTGTGTTCGACACAACCAGTGAAGATGATTGGTGTGTCTGTAAACACGTGGTGTAACTGAGAACGCGATGATTGGCGCACACACGGTCAGTCGAATTTGAATTTGATAGTTGTCTCTTACGTTGTCCCAGAACAACATTAAAATAGTGTTGATTAGTGTACAATGTCTTATATTTATTTTATAGTTATTAAATTAGATTTTTTTTAAAGTAACGCAGTAGTTACTTTGCCTGGTAATTAGTTACTTTTATAATGATGTAACTCAGTTACTAACTCGGTTACTTTTTGTGAGAAGTAACTAGTAACTGTAACTAATTACTTTTTTAAAGGTACGTGCCCAACACTGCTGGTAAATTGGTGAACATTCCACTCTATCAGAGCTATAACATAATAGCAACAAAAAAACAAAAAAGAAAAAAACAGATAAGCCATCTATACATTGTCTGCCACAAGATAATCTAATCAATGGTTACTGTGCCGGAACAGTATATAATCCACAGTCCCAGGTTTGAACTGCATCCTGCGTTCTTGGATCACAAATCCAGCAGAAGAAAAATCTCACTGGAGCGCACTGAGCACACTGTGATAATGACAATTTGTACATGATAGTCTAATATTTTTGCTTATATGTTATTTTTGCAGGCTACAGTACTGTTTTGATTGACCAGCTACCCATCCATATGTAATTAATTACCTGCCTGCACACCCGACCCGTGAAATTCCAGAATATTAAAATCCGCCTGTTTCAACAACTACCCGACCCAGTGCAGGACTCAGTGTGTGTACCTAAACTAATTCTTTTGGCCATGGGGAGTCCAGCTACAGCTACCAGGTGCATAGTCTTGGAGAACCAGTCCATGACCGGTGTGCGACCACTGACGCCAGGGATCAGGAAGAGGCTGAAGGTCTCCTGGTGTGGGTTGAACGGGTCTTAGATGTGGTGCACACTGTGCATGCCTGGACATACCAAGGACAGCCAACAAAATGCCCTCTTGTTGTCCCAGGATGTCTGGTGAGGGCCGCATTGAAGAGCTTCTCACAAACACACCACATCGACTACAGCTCAGCATTCAACACCATCACCCCCAGCAGCCGATCAGAAAGCTGAACTTGCTCTGACTGAACACCTCCACCTGCAACTGGATCTTGGTTTTCTTTACTGAAAGACCGCAGACAGTCCAGATCGGCAGTACCAGCTCAAACACCATCACACTGAGCACAGTGTGGAGGATGTGTACTGAGTTCCCTACTCTTCACACTGCTGACTCAAAACTGCACATCCAGCTCCAGCACAAACCACATCATAAAGTTTGCAGATGACACCACAGTTGTGGGGCTTTTCAGCCTTCTACAGAGGCACCATCGAGAGCGTCCCGACCAGCTGTATCACAGTCTGGTATGGAAACTGTCACACATCCGACCACAGAGCCCTTCAGAGTATTGTACAGACAGCTGAACGCATTATTGGCAGCCCTCTACCAGGCCTGCAGGACATTTACACCTCCCGCTGCATCCGTAAGGCCACCAGTATTGTGAAGGACACCCACCATCTCTGCCACAAACTGTTTACCCCCTCCCATTTGGTAGATGAGCATCAGAAGCAGGTATGCTAGACAGTGCAATAGCTTCTTCCCCCAAGCTGTCCGGCTCCTGAACACCTTGCCTGAACGTTTTTGTTGTTTACATTTAAGGTACTCTTCAGTACATTTGCACTGTTTTTATTTATTCATACACTACTCTCTTCAGTGCATTAATTCAATACAGTGTCTCTTTTCTCTTGTTGTTTTTTAGTATTTTTATAACTCTACTGTATACTGTTTACAACATTGTAGTGTGTATATGTACTGATTAGTGGTGAGCCGTTATCGACGTTAACATGCTGCATTAACGTGAGACTCTTATCGATTAAGATTAAAATTTTAATCTAGATTAATCTAGATTAATTCCAAGATTACAGTGAGATTAATCTAGATTAAAAAAATGTATCTATGCCCACCCCTAGTACTGATATAAATGTATGTGTGCATGTGTGTATGTATGTGTGTATATGGGGATGTATAATAATAATAATAAAGTGTAATAATATATTGATGTTTCTAATGTCAGGTGGTACTGAGTTCCAGAGCTGGGGAGCAGAGCGCCTAAAAGCTCTTACAGTGTTCTGGTAAGGACGCAGCGGCTGAATTCTGAACATGTTGAAGCTTGTGAAGAGTTTTGTGAGGGAGACCGAAAATCAGGAAGGAGATAAATAGTGAAGAGGAGGGGCCCCAGGACAGATCCCTGGGGCACACCAAAAGTAACAAGTGAAGGGTGGGATGAGAAAGATTTGAGCTGAATGAACAGGAAAGATAAGATTTGAACTAGTCTAAGGGGGTGTGAGTGATACTAATGGAGGATAATCTATTGAGAAGGGTGGTATGACAAATGGTCTCAAAGGTCGCACTTAGATCAAGGAGGATGAGAATGGTAAACTGAAATCCACTGCCATGAGGAGGTCATTAGTAACTTTTATGAGGGCAGTTTCTGTGCTACGAAGGGGACAAATGTCACGGTGGAAGGCAGAATATGGAGTGAACTTTGACCACTTTGTGGCGTGGTGGAAGGACTCAGACGTGAGAGACACGAAGGAGTTGGTAAACCACGCAGTTAGTCTTACAACGTTCCTACTGGAGTTAGAGTTCACACCAAGATGAACCCGTGTTCTAAACACACACACAGAAAGGTATATAAACTGACTCCAGAGAGTCTGAGTCCTCACGGTACCGTGGAGAGTCAAGGTGAGTTAAGTTGAGAGGTTGGGGATGAGACACGCGGGCATGAAGTCAGTAACTTCAATGTTTGTGTGAGGATCTACACTTACTTCCTGTTTATATAACTTACGTGAGTCACTTCTGGTGCCGTTTTACATCACATGATCCGGTGCGTGTGACAACAAAAACCAGACTGTAACTGTTCATACATGTTATTGGAAGATAAATGAGAGCGGAGTTGGATAGCTAGAGTTTTTTCGAGAATTTTGAAAATGAAGGGTAGATCAGAAATGGGATGCAGATTATTGAAGTTGGTTGGATCAGCGCCAGGGTTTTTTTTTTAAATATTGGGGTTATTGCAGTGGTTTTGAAGGATGCAGGAGCAGATCCAGTGGAGAGAGAGAAGTGGATGATGGCAGAAATAAGAGGGACCAGAGAAGGGAGACATACTTTAACGTGAGTTGTGGGGAGGGTATCTAGCTGAAAAGTGAAAGGTTTGGAGTTTGGAGTTGAGATCTGAAATTTCTAAGATGGTGGGGAGCTGGAAGGAAGAAAATAATGGAATGGATGAAGGAAGGTCAGGTATGATACTGGGGATAGATTGTAGACAGCAGTGATGGTGGATCTTCTGGATTTTGTCAGTAAAGAATGACACGAGGGAGTTACAAAAAGCTAATGAGTATAGGTGAGGTGGTCTGGGGGTTGGATGATGTTCTTAAACAGTGAAAACAGTGACTTGGTGTTGCCTACATTAGAACCGATTATACATATGTAGTAGTTGGATTTAACTTTGAATATACAGTCCTTGTAGTGTAATATGTGTTTTTTGTACATATCTTTGTACATGTAGTCCATTTTTTATGCAGTCGTTCAAGTTGCCAGCCTTTGGCTGTCATGAGCTGAAGTTCAGGCGTAAACCATGTGGCAGAAAAGGAGTAGGATACAGATCTGGTTTTTAATGGAGCTAGAGAATTGAGAATGTGATGATACATACAGTATATATACAGTGGGATGCAAAAGTTTGGGCAACCTTGTTAATAGTCATTATTTTCCTGTATAAATTGTTGGTTGTT
>JBBJLR010034619.1:0-12447 GCA_037577145.1 Brachypetersius gabonensis
TTCATAACATTCTGGAGTTTATGCAAATTGCTATTATAAAAACTTCAGCAGCAACTTTTCCAATTTCCCATATTTATTTCATTCTCAAAACTTTTGGCCACGACTGTACACTGCCTATCAAAAGTTTGGGGACAATTCATGTTTCAAATGGATCTTTATGCAAATGATCATATTATCTTTGTGAATTTGTAATATCGCGCTATATTAAACCAGGTTTATTTAGAGGAAATCAAAAATATGTGTAATTATAAGCACAAGCATTAGTGACAAAACTGGTTTGGGAATAAAGCCAACAGTTAGAACATTGTAAGGGGGAAAGGTGTCCTCAAACCTTTGACAGGCAGTCTAGAATCAAGAAACATATCTAATAAATGTCCCTGTTCGTGTGTCCAGTGTAGCTATTTAAATGCTTTACTCCAGGGCAAAAAGAAGCTCCTCCCCCTGCAGGAGAGTTTGTCGTCCAGCCACAGGCGCGTTGACCTCACAGTCGTAGCGTGTCAGCTGGGGCAGGGGCACGGGGAGCAGACCGTCCTCAGAAGATCTGGCCAGCAACTGATTTGCCACATCTAAGATAGTAAAAGAAAGAAAACATGAAAATGCTGTTGATCTCATTCTTCAATTGATGGCAATGAAAATGCTTGCTCACGTTTTCATCTCATCACACATTGATTCACATTGTCTCTCTTTATAAACCTGGTTTAACTAGCTTTCAGGTCATCGAAAATACTGCCGCCAGACTTTTAACTCACTGCCATTAGTGGACTCACATCTCTCCTATTTTACTCCCTAAAGGATTCAGGATACCTATAAAAGCTATGTGAGATTCCGGATGGGGCTGCAATCTACTCACATATGCAGTAGCACCTGTCCAGGGACCTTTATACATGTTTTGGGATGGCTCAATTGTGTCTAAATTTTGGTTTGATCTGAAATTTTCATTAGAGACCTCTTATGTACCTAAACCTGGCCTTTGTCATCTTAACGACACATCTGATGTTACCATAAAGCTTACTCAATACAAAATGTTACTCACTGGACTTACTGCGGCAAAGAAAACAATCACAAAACACCGCTTTACTCCTGGGATGTAAACCAGTCTTACTAACACGAGCTGAACAGAGTAGAAACAGTGAATACCTGGAAAAAGTTCTTATCCAAATGTTTTAATTGGAGAAGAGACTGTAAATGAAGAGTCTATAATGTACTATATTATTAATGTACTAAGACTATAAATGCCTGCTACTTCACTTGCACTGTTGTTTCAATTTTGAAATTTTGATCACAAAAGAACAGAATTCAGGTTAAAATATAAAATCTTCATTCTCATTTATGTAGCGCTACATAGTCACTCATACATTGTGGACATCCTCCAGCTCTACACCACCAGGCATTTCAGTCTGTCGCTCCCAGACTATGGAACAGTCTTCCACCTGCACTGAAACTGGTGCAACTGGTCAAAAGTTTAAGGCTCATCTTAAGAGTTACCTGTTTAGACCAACCTTTTATACCTTTTATGTTTTATTTTATATTATGCATTTTACAGTTTCTCTGGGATTCTATTGTTCATCACTTTGTGTCATTCGTCTGTGAAAAGTGTTTTATAAATACATTGACTTTCTTAATTGGGAATCTACGCTACCTAGCAAGCTCCAACATAGGACCATTATCTCATTTCCTAATGCATAAATGTATTTATCAGGTTTGTTTATGCATTAAAAACTCATATTCCAGAGTGTAGGAGTATTTGTAGTACTTTTTCTAATGTATCCGAGTGTTTCTGGTGGTTTATACTACAGTATACTATACTATACTATAGAATAGTACATTACGCTGTTAAACTTGGCATTAGTGTAGAGGTTGTCTATCTCCTATTTCAGTGTATAAAACCACTAACTGATGGTGGTTTATGTATTATATTCTAGTATTTGGGTGAGCATTCATTGAGGCATTTATGGATTAATGTCTCCTTTTCTGATGTATGAGTGTTTATTGTGGTTAGTACTACAGTATTACTGTATACTATGCTATAGTACAGTACACTATACACTATAGAATTATGCAATGCACAAGATACCCACCAGAGGGCAGCAGCAGTATGGTGACGGTCTCCGGCATGGTGAACTGTGGAATCGCTTCCAACGCTGTAACCTCTGACTTCTTGAATTTTTTACCCGCTGCAGGTACATCAGTGGCCAACTGCAGCACAGAACCCTGGGAGATAAACAGTGTTTTTTTCTCATGGATTTTTAACATTTCATAGAAATTCCTGTGTTTTGTACAGAACTACATTAATTACATATGAGAACATATTAATAAACAATTGATTAACTCAGTTTAAAACAAAAATGAGGTTAACAATAATAGCATCAGTAATGATAATACGATATATAATATATTAATATATATAATAATATAATATAATATAATAACATATATAATAAATGTTAAAATTCATAATAGCATGAGTAAAAAGTCTTAGCCACTGTTTTTAAAGGCTAATATTATCATTTATGCAAATAATGTTAATACACTAAATAGTGATTTTTTTTGTATGTCTATGTGTTTACTTAATTATTCCCAGACCTCTCCTCGTGGAGGCCCGTTACTACATTATAGTTTTAACCAAATACTTGGTTCAGCTCAATCAGTCCTTCATTCAATTAAATCAGGAGCTGCGGATGGAATCTCACAAATCCAAACAACGGCTGGAGGAACCGAGGAGGAATCTGGAACCGAACCTGTGTTCTCCCCACCAGCTCTCAAAACGTAAAATACTTTTTAACAAACCTTGATTTTATTTAATGCCCTCTTGTTTGTCTTCATTTATTTTGTTTGCACAAGAGCCCAAGACTTTTGCACAGTATGGAATGGTTGGACTTCATTATGCAAGCATTAGCACTGAATAACTCATTTGAAAATTAATACTTGAGCGTTTATGTTAGCTTATGTCAGAAAATAATGACACAATGACGTTTTGTTCAGAAAATAACACTACTGGAAAGTGTCCAAAAGTACGTGGACAGTCTTTTAAAGCGTGAGTACCTTAAGGCGTTCACACACAGCTTGAATCATCTCCACAGAAAGGCACTGACCAATAGAACAAGATCCCAAAAGAGTAGAGACTGTTACTTGAACAAAATTGGCCTTTGATTTCAGAAAAACACTACAGGGGCAGGTGTGTCTACACACTTTTGGACACAGACTGTATGTTATTTTAGACTGAGGGCTTCTAAACCTTTCACTCAGGTGAAAGTAGCCTATTCTAAACCAGGCATCTAATATCCATTATTTGGGACTGATGCTTCATAACAGTATTATAATTGTCAGTCACTTTGGCAGAAGGGCCCTTATCTTGTGAATACTCTCATAAACTGTATATAAAGTTAGTGTTTTATTTACGCATTCAGTGCTTATGCATGAGGTCCCTATGTGGGAAGACATAAAATATAACTGAAAAGTGCATTACTGCTAATAGTAAAAATATCTTGTTCTGAATTTTTTTTCAAAGATGAGAGCAGAACACTTACACACACACACACACACACACACACATACACACACACACAAACACACACACACAATAATTCTCATGTACAGACACATACCAGCCCTATGGCCTGAGACAGAGAAATTGTTTGCAATTTCCTTTTCAGAGGCTTTTGGCTGGGCTGAGGTGTGGAGAGATGTGAGACGTCTGGCTCACAAACCCTAGAAAGACAAACAGAGAGAGAAAGAAAGAGAAAGAGAGAGAAAGAGAGAGAGGGAGGGAGGGAGAGAGAGAGCAAGGGAGGGAGAAAATATCTGGCATGTTTAATATTACTTTGGCATCCAACCTAGTAATAAAACAGTTCTTATTTTATCTCCATCTTTGCAGGATTTGGTGGGCAGTACTCAGATAAAGGTACTTCAAGGGCCGTTTCAGCAGAAAACTATCAACTGACAGGTTCTGTAAATCACAGATAACAGCACAGACAGAACGTTTCTCAGCTAATCAGATTGCGCCATTGAAACTGATGTATAAAGAACCAGTTGGTTCTTTGAGTTGTCCTGCCTCTATACACTTTTTAACATTAAGGCTCCTTTATTAGATATTTTGAGTTGGTACAGAACCTCTACATGATGTGGAAGTTCTTTGATGTTTGTTTACATTGATAATTATCGGGAATATGGTGATCTTGGAAATGTATTTGTATGCGTGTGTAGAACAATCTAAAAGTTATAGATTCTTTTATCTATTCATTGACTTAGAAGAAACTGTTTTAAAGGTTCTTCATGGAACCAAAGTGATTCTTCTAAGGCAGTGATTCCCAACCTGGGGTCCAGGCCCCCCTTAGGGGGGCGCTAGAGATCGCAGGGGGTGCGCACAATTCTGTCTGCACTATGGTTACCACAATTTGTACACATTAAATTCATAAAATCCCAATGTCTGAGAAACGTAAAGGTGTGTGTGTGTGTATAAGAGTATAAGTACCAAAACCTTTTATTTTTTGCAAATAAAAGTTCATAATTAATCACTTTATTCTGTTTATGCAGGTAGGAGTTGGCGTTGGGGGTGCCTGGCTTGTCTTAGACACTGGCAAAGGGGGGCTTCAAGGAAAAAAGGTTGGAAACCACTGTTCTAAGGCATAACTTCACTCTTAGTGTATTGTTTAACTACTGTCTTTACTAAAGGCGGCTTAATCAACCTCTAAATGTAAAAAGTTTGGAGTCTGCCCATCTGGAGTCTTACCTGCTGGAGCTCTGCTGCTGCTGTGCTGCTGAGGGTTGATCTGAGGATTTAGTGAGTGTGTTAGTGGCGCAGCTGTGTGTCAGGGCTGGGTTTGCTGAACCTTTCTGGGCTGATTTTGATGCTGAACCTGGGCTTTTGCGCCCTGACTGCACTGGGGATCGAGCCTGGAGCTGATAATCATCATCCATGGGTATGTAGGGTGCTAACATCTCCAGATCCAAGTCATCCATGGCCTGAAAAACACACAGCATTGCTCGATAAGCATTATAGTATACACTGTAGTAAAAGTGTCCATTTGTCATACGTGAAAACCACACAGCACACAATTCTTTCTCTACATCTCACCCAAGGCAGTGAGGAACATAGCGCCCGGGGAGCAGTGTGTGGGGATGGTACATCAGTGCAATCCTGGAATTCGAACCTGCAACCTTCTGATTACAGGGGCAACTCCTGAACCATCCCAGACACATGTAACATTAAAACCACCTGCCTACTACTATGTAGGTCCCTCTCGTGCCTAAAAACAGCTCTGTCTCATCAAGGGATGGACTCCACAAGTCCACTCCACAACTTGAACAGCTCATCATTTACCTCAAGTCATTCCTGAACAATGTGTGCGATGTAAGAGGACACATTAATGAGGCCACTGTAGCCATGAAGGGGTGCACTTGGTCTGAAACAATGTTTAGGCAGTTGTTCCATGTCAAAGTAACAGAAACCTGGTCAGAAACCTCCAATAAGAAAGCAGTTGTGTGAAGATTAGTTCTGTTTGTAAAAGTAGTTGATATCGTGAGAGCTGGTGAGGAGAACACAGGTTCGGTTCCAGATTCCTCCTCGGTTCCTCCAGTCGTTGTTTGGATTCGTGAAACTCCATCAGCAGCTCCTGCTTTAATTGAATGAAGGACTGATCGAGTCAAACCAGGTTTCTGATGGAAACTACAAGTAATACTGGACTTCCACAAGGATGATGCGATATTCTGTACATGCCATCACTATTTACCTTGTAATGTTATTTGTATTTATTCCTGTTTGTTTTCTTTAGTATATTTAATAATATTAAAGTAAAAAACATGCAGTCACTAAATATTATTTTTGCAGGTGCCCAAGGCTTTTGCATAATACTGTATATTTTCAGACTCAAACCTCCGCATAAGATGTAAATGTAATATATTTTGCAACTAATTCACGATGTAGTTGTCACTACATGTAAATACTACAGTAGCTCCAGAGGCCTAAGGTCAAAACAAGACGAAAAGGTTAAATATAACGTGATGTAGGAGAAGGATGACCTGAGTGGAGATGTGAGTGGGGTCTCCTGCAGTGCTGGAGGCGTTCAGCACAGAGGATGGTGGGAAGGAGAATTCCTCCAACTGGAGCTGGGCAGTGGTGGTGTCAGTATGGCTTAAGGTGGCACAGGGGCCATCAGTGAGGGGTAGAAGCGGTGAAAGAGGCGGAACACTGCTGGCGGGTAACATGACATCACTGTAGAGGGGTACATCATCCAGCATGGCATCTTCAGTATCTGTAATAACACACAATGTAAAGAGGTCGTTAAAGAGCCCATATCATGGAAAACTGAATTTTCCTTATTTTTACTTAGTAAATATGTAGAGTTTCAAAACGTACAGTTCACTCACCGGTCCACATGCTTAATACACTATACAGCTAAAGGTACTGGGACACACCACTTAATTACTGAATTTATTTGTTTCAATCATAAGCTCTTTAAAATCAAGACATTCTGGACAACGCCATGCTTCCAACTTTGTGGACACAGTTTGTGGAAGAACCTTTTTTATTCCAGCATGACTGTGGCCCAGTGAACAAAGCGAGCTCCATAAAGACTTGCTGGAAAAAGGTCATAAAATAAAGCCACTGACTGAGGTTGGAAAAAGGGCATAAAATAAATGAAGACTGTTTTGGGCATATGAAATAACAAAGGCTATAAGTGGAGCTCAGGGAACGAACACGTACAAGTAAGATGGACAATATGGGCAATCCTAATCTGCCACAGTCAAATACCACAGAATTTCCCTGTAATTAGTAAAAGAGCAGAAAACCTAACTCATAAAATGCTCATAATAGAAGCTGGTTTGTGCAAAAGGGCAGGCGCCCTTATCCAGAGCAACTTACAGTCATTAGTTACAGGGACAGTTCCCCTGGAGCAAGTCAAGTCAAGTAGGTTGTTATTGTCATTTCTACCATATACACACAGTACATAGTAAACACGAAACAATGATCCTCCAGGACCATGAAGCAACACAAGAGTAGAACAGAACACAAGATCAGGACAAAGTGCTAGAAAAAGGAACACAAGAGCAACAATACAACTAAACGAGACGAGACGACCTTCAGTGCAACTGACAATGGCTACGTTGAGGATGAATACAATATTTTGACCGGTACTGTATTCTAGCAGCAGAGATGTGCGAAGATGCAGGACAGAGTTTACATGTAGAAAAAAAAACCCAATAAATATGATTGTGCAACTTTATTGCAGTAATAAATACAACTGAGGGTTAAGTGTCTTGCTGAAGGGGGGGGGGGGGGTTTGAACGTTGTGGTCATCAGGTTTGTAGGCAAGTGTTTTACCCACTAGGACACTACCACCCCGTCAACCTCCCCACTGAGTGACCTTTGGTTTCATTTACCTGTGCTGCTGAAGTGGAGCTGAGATAGAGCCTCTGGCTCCCCCTTCAAGCCTCCGTACAGCACGGCAGCCTGCTCCTCCCTGTCTCTCTCACCACTCTCCTCCTGCTCCTCTTTACTCACTGTCTGAGAGCACTCCTGCTTTCCTCCCTCGCTCTCTCTCTCCTCCTCCTCCTCCTCCTCTTTCTCCTGCTTTACCAGCACAGAGGCGGACTGATGGAGAGAGAGGACAAGTTCAGGCTCTTCAACTCCGCTGGAATGAAGAGAGGGATGCACAGCTGAAGCACACTGAGATATCAAAAAATCAAGGAAAATGGATGCATACACATATACACACTATTGCAGCAGTATCTTGTATCAGTATCAGAAGCTTTAAATAATATTCTGAGGCCGAATGTGTGTTTGCTGTATCTGTACTTCATCATAGATTTGCATGGACAATAATTTTCATGCATTTTCCTAAACGTACAAAAGAGCTGCCATTTGAGACGCGGACCTCTGAAGGTGTGCTGTATGTTCTACTATCAAGATGCAGATTTTATTTCCAGTCATCAGAAATTCATCACACAACAGTGCATTTATTTCCATTTGGCCTCCATCCCATTTCCCAACTTGTCACTTATAAATATTTTGTTAAATGTACTATATTTTTCAGCCGTAGGCTCTGCTTTTCATTAGTTTACTTTTGTGCATTGTGTGTATACATGATAATTCTAGAGGATCTACAGTCATTCAGTTTTCACTGTACTGGAGTTAGGGATTTGCTCGAGCCCTTGGTTATAGAGGCCTGTGCAGGGGGCTAATTATCATTAATTACTGTGATCCACACTTCATCAGCCCAGAGCAGGAGGCAGAGGGACTCCACACACATGTAGAAACACCCTGCTAATGAATGAAAAATGGCAATAAAAACATTATTTAGAATGATCATATATGCACAATACACAAAAGTAGATGAATGGAAATGAATTCTAAATAGTTATGAAGCAGCCGATCACAACCACACACGGCCGCAGCCGAAAAATACAGCAGTTTTAACCAATTATTACAAATAACATATAATACCAGTTTATAATACCAGCGCTGACCTACTGAGAAGCCAGTAGGAAATAAGTGCTGAATAAGTGATGAATATCTACTTTTTTAGTGATAACTGGGAATAAAAATCAGAAACCACAGCAAACCATCAGAGAGTCTGATCCTCAGTGGGTTCAGCACTGTCTCGGGCGCTTGGTGGTCTAGTGCAGGGCAAACTGCATATGCGCTTATTGCCCCTAGTGGTTAAGGAGTTGAGTGGGACCCCGGCACGGAACTTGGTCGGCACCCCTAGTGGTTAAGAAGTTGCAATCAGAAGGTCGTGGCACCACTGAGGTACCCTTGAGTGAGGTACTGTCCCCACACACTGCTCCCTGGGCGCTGTGATCCAGACTGCCCACTGCTTCACTTGGTAATGGGTTTAATACAGAGAAAGAATTTCATGCTGTTCACGGATGATAAAAGGTCACTTCACTTTTGGCAGCACAAGATGATCTACACAATATCAGGCAAATGGTTTAAATGAAATGGCTGATCAGTGAGTAACATGTTACACTCTACTATTAGGAAACACAAGTGGATTAATATGAGTGTGTTTCCAGTGATGTGTTGTTAAGAATGTCATTGAGAAGCTAATTATCACTTATTAGACTTCTCTAGCTGGTGTGGGCTACATCCAGAAACCAGTGAAAACGTTCTGCTCTGTCAAATACCTACACATCAGCCTCTGGAGAGGAAAGACCTTGTGTAGATGACAATATGTCCTTTTTGGAATGTAACATCACTTAGCTCACTATATCCTCTAAAGAGATGAACAATATTCTCTTGCAGTGTAAAATGTAAATGTAAATAATTAAACTTTTTCCTTTTAATTGTGCTGAAAATGTATTTTTTCAATTCGTTTTCCCCAATTTTTTCCAGTTTTTTCTTGTTAGCTAGTTCCTCCCGTTCGCATGACAAACCCTAACCGCCCAGAGAGAGACCGGACAGTTATCCTGAGAGATGAGGGAGAGGGAGGACCACCCTACCCAGTTATAGAGTTACAGTTCAGCTCACCTGTGACTTAAGAATTTATGATATTGTTCAGCAAAGCGTACATAAACGTTAATTACCCTAAATCAAAACCTGCCTAATGACTTTTATTATAAAAAAGTCAAAAGGCAGAGCTTAGTAAACGTTGTCATTTATTAAGCCCTGGAAAATGCATGATATTATTGTCCATGAAAAACAACAGCAAGCAACAGAAGCAGCAGGTTCAGGTGTAAAACGCTGAATTGGCCCTTTAAATCAGTTTCTATTCATGGTTTCATTGTATTTAAGTAACGTTATAATAGACTTGACATCAGCAACTCAAATCACCCCTTTATCAGATATTATTAACACATACTGTGGCTGCGGTACCTGAGGACGTAGTTGACACAGACGACACATTGTGGTTGAGAGTTTTTGTTGTTGTAAATAACTGTGGCCTGAGTCTCCACCCACACAAAACCGCCCGTCTTCACCAGCATTCGGTACTGTCCCGTACACACCTGTCCTTTCACAAACACTTCACACACACACACACACAAACACAGAGGCCTTAGTAAACAAAACATTCAAAGAATGTGTGTAGCAGATACAATTTCCTTTAGGCCCTGTTTCCCAGACAGGGCTTAAGACTAGTCCTGGATTATATTTCTCTTTTAACGGAAACTATACATTTATAGTATTGTTTAGTGTAGGACTAGACTTAATTCCTATCCGGGAAACCGCTCCTTAATGATGTGCGTAAGTGTGTGTGTGTGTGTGTGTGTGTGTGCTTCTTACAGTTGTTGTGTGCTTTGGTCAGACTGTCCGAGTCCAGAGCGTGGTAATACTCATACACTGAGTGCTGCAGTAGATCCTTGGGGGCGTATCCCAACAGCTCTGTGACCCTGAGCAACACACAAATACATCATTCTCTTAACCTATGATAACTGACCACTAGATGGAGCTGCAGCATCACTCTATGCTTTAAAATAAGGTTTGGCTCCCCTTTCTGCAGAACATCTCTGCAAGCCTTACATCCATACACAGTTTATTTCAAGAAAGCTAGTCTATACCACAGTTTCTGACCACAGAGCTGGACATGTTTTGGTTGTGGACCACCCTCACCCTCACACCACTGCTATGCTACCACACACTGCTGCGCTGCGAGTGGTACACCAACATCTAGACTACACTCTATAACTGTGAGCCTACATAGTGGAGCTATAAGAGGGGTGTTTCTAATAAAGTCATCAACAGAGTTTCTCTCCTCTTTTGAAGACATTTACAGCACATGCTGCATCCACACAGTCACCAGCATTGTGGACGACTCCACACACCCCTCAAACACCCACTTTTCCCTCTTTCCCTAACAGCATGGGGAACAGTTTTTCCCCTCATCCATCACAGTCCTTATATTAGAATGGAATAACTAACTGCTCACACACACACATACACACACACACACACACACACAAACACACTCCTCGTCACACTGCATACACACAATAAACCACTCTGGCATAAACATCATAAATTTACCCCAAATGCCGCTACAAATACTCTGTATTTATTCATACACTACACATTTTTTTTTATTCTGTTGCAGCTGGTTTCTATTTTGGCACAGTTATTTATTGCAGCCTGACTCAATGTTTGCATTGGTTTGCATTTTTTACACACTTAATAACACTGCGGCTAGAATAAAGTATAATACTGCATTCACTCACACTACTGCTGTTACTGCTTCTGTCGACTGCACTGTATGTTGTCCTGCTCTGTAAATTATTGCTCAATTTTTGGCACTCTCTTAACAGTTCTGTTCTACTTGCACTTGTGTAGCGCTGTGGTGTTCTGTTTTTGTTGGTCTGTTTTTGTTCTATGTGTTGCACCATGGTCCTGGAGGAACCCTGTTTCATTTCACTGTATACTTTGTATATGATTGAAATGGCAGTAAACATCTACTTGACTTGACAAACAAGGAAGGGGTTTGTACTAGAGTGGCCTGTGAGTGTTAATCTGTTGGGGTTATTGGCCTGGAATGTTCTTTCTCTGTGTAGAAGTAATAACATCTCAGGCGCCCACCTGTCGTCACAGTATGTGAAGTGCATGTCGAGTGTGTGTCTGCTGAGGAAGGTCCTGGAGTCCAGAGGGGCTTCGATGTTGGCTGGGTGAGGGATGGACTCGCAAATTAACACCAGGTATGATGCGCGCACCTCTGTGTCCTCACTTGTACCTGTCTGCCCACACGCACCGACCTCCGCTCGGATGTGGCCGGAACAATGCAGCACCTGAGGATACAAAGGGAAATATGACCATTTGGTCCTATAAAACTAACCACTGAAGTTTGTTGGGCAGTGCAAAACCATGAAGAACCTTCCATGTGGCAGACTTGATGTTGACGGTGCGCCCCCTGCTGGTCAAGGTGCACTTCATTCGCAGCAAAAAGCGCCTCTCTGTCTGTTGCTCCTCCTTTCCTTTCTTAGAAGAACCTGGGAGAGAGAGAAATAGGAAGGAGATACTTTTTGTTTATCTACTTTTATTTACTATCTATAGATTTTTAAGCATGCTTAGCTGTTCCAGCTAACAATATAAATAAAGTTATTATTAACATTCAAAAAGGACACATAAACATATTTCGTACAATCTATGTCCAAATGTCTGCACAGCCCTTGTATTTAGTTACTGCTGATACAGATGTTCACACACGGGCTATAAAGCCCCCTAGATAGTCCATGGACATGATTACCTAAGGTTCATAAGTTGAAACGATGTTTGTGATCCAGAACTGATCATCCAACATCAGTACCTCACTAATGCTCTCGTGGCTGAATGCAGTCAAATTCTCACAGCAATATTCCACCAGAAGTGTTGAGAGCGTTCAGCAAAGCAGGACATATGTCCCCTATTAATACCACTGAATGAAGTCAGTGAGACCACTGGGTCTAATGTGTGTGTGAGTGTGTGTGTGTGTGTGTGTGTGTGTGTGTGTGTGTGTGTGTGTGTGTGTGTGTGTGTGTGTGTGT
>JBBJLR010034629.1:0-12446 GCA_037577145.1 Brachypetersius gabonensis
TGTGTGTGTGTGTGTGTGTGTGTGTGTGTGTGTGTGTGTGTGTGTATGTATGTATGTATGTATGTATATATATATGTGTGATTTTGTTCTGTTCATAGAAGATCCATCTACAAACAGAACAAAATCAGGGTTAGTCAAAGGTCTGACCTGGGAGAGCAAACTTGGTTAATGGCAGCAACGCAGTTGTAGTCCTCACCATCACCTGAAAATGGTAAAAGAGTAGCAGGGTTCAAAGTTATGCATCATTTGACAGTAATACTAGGCATATCCAGTCTTCTGCTCTAACAGGATCAGAGCATGTGGGACCAAAAGTGTAAGGTCAGAGTAATCAACAATCTCCCTATAGGCCAAAACTGCTTTTCCAACAGCAGCCACAGCATGCAAACACATAGGTAGACCCGCAGCGACCAAATCTAGTTTACCTGAAAAATAAGTAACAGGTAATAAGTAATAAGTAACATGTGTCACCATGTTTTTTGAGCAGCACAGAAGTCATGCATCCATTGCTTACATCTTCTGTTTAGACAAAAGGCCTACTTGTATCAGGGAGTCTCAAAGTGGGAGTAGACTGTAAGGACAATTTCAAATTCAGCTTGCTCAGCCTCTGGGGTTCACAACGCCTTTCCAGCAGAGGACAGTTTTTTTCCGTGGACCACGACACTCATAGGAGCTTCAAGGATGGCATATTTAGGAATAAATGTCAATAAGAAACCATTCCCAGAAAAGATAAGATTTATTTTGTCTGTGACAGGCTTAGGGATGTTACATTCGGAATGGCCTCGACAGAGACAGAGAGTTTCCCCTGTGCAGAAATTAGATGTCCTAAGAAGAAACCTGATTTTGCTGATTTTGCTAGTTTGTTTAGACTAGCTTTGTGACCGCAGCAAGATGTTTTAGTAAAAGGACGGTGTCAGTTTCGCACTGTTCTCTGGTCAGGCTACAGACTAAATAAATCATCCACATACTGAATCAGAGAGTAGGTTATAAGCTCTGACGAAGAGCATAATTGTAAATAGTGGGTATTCCTAAGGCGGATATTGACGGTGCAGCTTGGACAGTGAGGGAAATAAAGGACGCTGCATTTCAGTAGTGTGAACTGTTCTTTCATCTTTTTTACATTATTACCTCCCTGCATGCTTAGGAAGTTCCTTTGCAGTTTGTTTATCGTCTACATGCTTAGCTTCACTTTCCCAAAGCTTCAAACCCTTTCACCTTTTTTCTAGGGCTTTTAACTTTTCCATTTATCTTCTTACACAATTTAATCTCTTCCACAGCCTTGTCTACGCTTTCTCTAATTTCCTACAGCGAAGTAGTACTAAAAGGTCCCTTTAGCTGGAAACGTATGATGTTTAATACGTTCCTTAAGAGATT
Organism: Brachypetersius gabonensis; assembly: GCA_037577145.1. NCBI lineage: Eukaryota > Metazoa > Chordata > Actinopteri > Characiformes > Alestidae > Brachypetersius > Brachypetersius gabonensis. Next base: position 1,372 of record JBBJLR010034629.1, read on the forward strand.
CTTCATCTACAGATTCTACAGAGACTTCGAGTCCAATCTGGCAATTCTTCCAGCTTCAGTTTAAAATTACAAGTGCCCATTTCTCTTACAAGTGGTCGTCACCACCGTGTCCAGGTTCTATTTTGACCCAGCCTAGATTAAAAGGTTCCTCACCTCTTAATAAGCAGGATTCTATATGCTGTGGCACGTTTTCAGTGATCCCTGACATAGGAAGTGCAAGCCTATATGAGCAATTAAAACCAATCTCTCTCACCTGAATGAAGTTCTTTACCATTAAAATAAAAAATGGATCCCAGTGTTGACAGTCCAGGGCCGTCAGTCCTCTCATCCCTTAAGTAATGTTGCGGGGTAGAGTCTGGCGCTGAGTCATGCGTCCAGGATGATCAGTCACTGCTGCCTATGGCTCCAGATGAGTCACACAATGGATCCTGCCGGGAACGCCAAATTTGTTGTGGAATTTTTAATTAACCTCGGTGAGGCTTTAATACGCTAAACTAGGTTGTCATGTTCCTCAGTCTGCAGCTACCAGAGGCTGCCTTTGGACAATGAACTTGCCTCCTCGGCTCACTGGGTGTGGTCTATCTCTAGCCAGCTCTAATGATTAAGGGGTTTCAGCTGGCTAGAGTTTAAGCACTAATTATTCTATCTTCCCATTGGTCCTTAGTTCTTGCACCTCTCTATTTATGCTGCTTCTATGTTGTCCGTGTTATTGGTTCTCCCTCACCTTTACCTGGTTGATGTCCTCCTCGTTCCTGTTTCTTGTTCTGTTTCCAATAAATCACCTCATCACGGAAGTCTGCGCCTGCGCCTCTAATTCTTTGTCCGGACATGGCTGGTATGTGCCACAGATAGATTCTTTATTCTCTACAGAAAGGGTGCAGTCCGCATTCAAACAGTAAAACACTCAAGCATAAATGCACCGGAACAAGCACTTTTTTTCTCAGTAATGGATGGTGGGTTCAAATGAGGCAGCTGGTAGCCTAGTTGTTAGGGCATTCGCCCTGCGATCAGAAAGTCTGGGTTCGATTCCCTGCTGACCCCACACACTGCTCCCCAGGCACTGTGTTCCTGGCTGCTCCCTGCTTCACTTGGTGAATGGATTAAATGCAGAGGAAGTATTTCGTGCTGTTCACACCGTGTGCTGTGGTGTGTTCATGTATGACAGAACTTTCACTGAAACACTTCACAGACTGACCGGAACAAAACCCTGTTTAGGTAAATCTGGTATAAAAAAAAATGAGCCAGATTTCACATTATTCCAGTTTCAGGGCTTCCACCCTAAAGGGAAAAACATTACTTTTTGTAGTGGAAGATCCGCCAATAGCAAAGCACACCTGATGCAAAGTGTGGGGCTTCTTTGCTTTCATAAAAGCAGTAGAACAGTATTCATACGCTATCATGAACAACATCATGGGTATGAGTATCTGTGACCGAATCAGAGACTAATCATTATATGAGGTGGTGGTATCCTAGTGGTAGGATACTTGCCTCTGGACAAAGAAGTCATGGGTTCAAATCCTACCTTCAGCACACCATCTCCTCAGTGTTCCTGAGCAAGACCCTTAACCCCAAGTTGCTCCAGGGAGACTGTCCCCTGTAGTTAGGGAATGAAAGTCGCTTTGGGCAAAAGCGTCTGGTAAATGAGTTTATTCATAATAAATAAATGTGTTTATCTGTTATAGTGCTCAGTTATTATTTGTGCTATAGTTATATTCTACTGCACTGCTAGAAATGCTGGACTTATGAAAGAATATAAAACTGAACCATTAAAATTATATAATATCCTTGTTTAGTGCATATCCTGTCTGGGCTGGGCTGTAAGAACTGTATTAAACACCCCCCGCCCCTTTTATGGCACCCATTGGATAGAATGGCGACATGTGGGATAAAGGCTTGGTCATTTTTTATCACCAAAGTGTTTGTAAACATCCTTTAAAGGGCCCATAAATAAGAGTTTAATGCATTATGTAAACAATATTAAGGATTCAAAATATGCTGTCCACTTCACAGTCCATACAAATAAAATGTTTTTATGATGTCACAAAACCAGCACATTTACATATTTGTAACACAAACCAGCCATTTCAGAATCAGAACAGAGGCAATATAATGAAACATGAGTATAAATGGAAAAAACAGAATTAGATGTAGGAGATGGGCCCTTTAAGATTTAAGATAACTCTTTAAATGTCACATTTGTAAGAACAAATCAGACACAGAAGTCACCAAAAAACAAAGTCAGTGATATTTTCAGCATTTCCCACAGCAATTTAAAACATGTATCTACATATTTGTAACTGAGAATGTTAATTCCAAACAGATTAAGTTGGAGAAGCCTGGCGAGGAAAACAGGGCTGTGATTTCAGGTTGAGGATTTAAGCCTGGCTGCTATTATTCCTCTCAAGGGCGGCTTTCCTCTCTGTGTGTGGTTTAATCAGTGCAATAATCTGATGAGAACGGGGAGAGAGCCCATATGGTACTGTCAACGTGCTATGACCCAACACATCCACTTTCCCACACTCTCTGAAAACACTCTTATGAACTAATCCTAAAGTGTGTTGCAGGCCAGAAAAAATATTAGTTTAAAAGTTACACAATTGTACGGCAAAAATAATTCAAATGAAACCTATTTGATTAAACAGCAAATTTTAAATCAAACATCATGTTGTTCTGGTCCCTCAATATTTGAAGTGTACGAATTGATTTGAATTTGAATTGATGCTTGGGGCAATTTTAACTTTTTTGCAAGCTTCAAGCTATTGTTATGCTAGCTTTGAGTGATGCTAGTTCTCAGAATTATTCTTAGCTGTTTGCTAGCATCTAGCAATAGTTTTCAGTAATGTTTATCATTTGCTGGCTTAAAATACCTTTAAGTGTTTTTCAGTTATCTTTATCTGTTTCTAGTTTCCAACACTAGTTTTTATTTAACTTTTTGATACCTTAAATTAGCATATTTTTTATGTCCTGCAGTTTAAGGTTTTTTTTAGCTATCTTTACTACCAGACCAGCTTAGTGATGCTTTCAGTCATCATTTCAAATTTAACTCATTTTTATTGCTTGCCCAAGTGTATCTTTATCGTATGCTAGCTCAAAGCGTTTCAAGTTTTTTGGTGAACCATTGTTTGCTAAACAAATTGTTTGCTAAAAACAAGTTTAAATTGCCACGTTTTTACTAGTGATTTTGATTGTTTGCCAGCTTAAAATAGTATCATTTTTCAGTGATTCTTAACGTTTGCTGGCAAGCTATTTTGATGGTAGCTTGAAGTGGTAATCTCTTTTGTTAATCTTTAAGCTTTAGGGTAGCTTTGGTCAGCTCTCGAATAAATCCTGCACAGAGCCTCGCTGGTTCACACTTCCTCAGCAACATGCTGCGTTTTGATTGAACGGGGTCTGGAGTTTTATCCAGGATGAGTGAGGAGAGGGCTCTGCTATATGAAGAGTAATCCCACGCCTGCGGCGGCACACATCACACAGACTCTGGGCTGTGAAGCTATCAGGATGTTGATGAAAAGCGTCTCGGTTACACAAGGACACTGAGGCTGGAGAAATGGAGTGTGTTTGAGGACTTAATGTCACCAAAGGTGGAGTAGAAGTGAAGTGATAAGCAGCTTAGAGGAGTGGGCATGCTGTGAGGATAAAGGAACACACACTTCATCAATTTTTCAAACAGTACAACGAAAAGGATGAGACAAGAGAAGAACCAGTAAAAGGAAATTAAAGATTTTTAAGTGGTCATCTCATTGACCACCATTCTCTTAAAGGTCAGTGTGAGAATGCACTGCAAAAATAAATATATGTACACAGAATATGTACACTATAAATAAATTAATCAAAAATAATAAGTAATAATAATATCGCAGACTTTTTTTTCTGAGAACCAAACTAATAATTGTTCGCTGAAACCCCAGCATAAGGACGAGGGGGTGTTGTGGACGAGGCCTGGAAGAGGTCACAACATTTTTCGTGGCAATTTATAATTTTCAATGCGTTGGAGTGCTTAATTATTAAGAAAAATATAATTGGCTAATTTTGTAATATAAATGTACATCTGTACATTCAGCTACATTTCCATAAAAAAAAAATAACTGTAAATGTTTTGGTACTTTTGTGAGAACACAAAGAAAGCGTATCTTGGGATGGTGAACTATCGCTCTACTCAGAGGTGGGAGTTTTGAAAGTAGCCAATCCGAGAATACTATTTATTTCTCCTCGCTGCTGATTGGCTGCTGCACTTTGAGGCAGCTGCAGACTGTCATGTCGGCTGAGGGGAGAGAGACACAGCAGCACGTAACCAGGTTTCTAAGTGACAGTTTATTTACAGTGCAAAGAGAACTCAAAGTCCAACACAAACACTTTTAACTCAGAGGAGCTGGCTATTCGTGGAGTATCCTTCTCCTTGGTAATCCACAGTCCTTGTGGTTTCCTAGTAGCCCGTCTACTTCTCCCAGACGTGTGCTTACTGTCCTCTGTTCTTTGCCAAGTCTTCCTTACAAGCCACAGATCTTCACACTGCAATCCGTCACTCCTGCAAAAGTCGCAGACCCAGCTCGTGCCCCACAGAGGAGCCGAAAGAACGTCAGGGGGTGAGCCCCCTCGAAGCCAGCCTTAAACCTGGAAAGCTTAGAGTGGGCACTTCCTAGCCCACTGTCTCCACTCTGATTAGCCACTGGCTCTCGACTGCTTTGTACCCATAGGGCATCTCTCCTCCGAACCTCTCACTGTTAGAGAACCTTCCACTCGCTCTCCTTTCCTCCAGCTCTCATACTCAGACTTACAAAGGATGTTGGTGACTCTCTGGTTCAGCCAGGATTTAAACCTACACTCAGCCAATCACAATCACACGTCACACTCAGCTCCTAATGAGCACAGCTGTAGACACTCAAGCACACACGCACTCACACTTCCCTACCTGAGCCCTATCCTGGCCAAACCTGGTGAACTCTAAACTCACCTGAGTGTGATCATCAGGTGCCTCCGGGCTCTTATCAAGCCTCACTACATCAGTTTCTATCTTTTATTTAAAGTTATTTTTTCAATTTTCCTTTTGATGTGCTATCTGTCACTGTTAAAATAAACCTACCATTAAAATGATTCTGTTCTGAGACTTTTAATTTCTTTGTCATTGGACAAACTTACAAAATCCGCGAGGAGTCAAATAATTATTTCCTCCACTGTATATATATATATATATATATATATATAAATGTCGGCACACACACACATACATTGTCAACTTAAACATGTAATCAAATTATATGTAATCAATTATAGACACAAAGCTACTTGCCCCTGCAAAGGCATTCACATTTTATCTAGTTCATTATAGAAAAACAAATTACCCTCAGAGTGCAGAGCATGTGGAGCAGAACCATTATAGTAGCTGCAATGAGGGACCAACTCCATATGAAAGTATATGTATCTAAATGCAGTGTCATTAAAGTCCCTGTTGGTGCGCATAAGCAAATAATGCATTAATACGTTATTAGCACGTTAATGTGCCCAGCCCTAATTTTAATACATAACAGCACATCATAGCATCAGATATGTGCAATGATTTAAATATGCTAATTGCATAATTTTCCATAATTACAAGGCCGAAGAAACAAACTTCAGACACCGCCCGTGTCCCAGCTATCATTTTCAGTATTGTTTTACCAATGTAAGATCATGATTGTGGTTTTGAAGAGTTTCCTTATGTGTCTGTCTCCCCCTGTCCCCAGTGTTTGCTCTGTTTCTTCTTCTTGCGGTTTCGCTCGGCCACTATGAGTGCTCCAAACACTGTGACCAGCACTGTTCCGGTGATGACCAGTACAGTGACTGTCTCGGCCACGCACAGCTGGCTGTCCACCCAGGCCAGCGAGGCCCCGGCTAGCTGCCAGGGCTGGTGGCAAGTCACGTTGTGGTAGTCGTCCACGTGCAGGTGGCGCACGCTCAGCAGCTTGCTGAAAACCCGGTGCAGGTCGCAGTCACAGTGCCATGGGTTGCCAGCTAGCTGCAGGTGTGTGCCGGCCGTGTGCAGGTTCAGGAAGGTTCGGAACTTGAGCTGCTCCAGGCGGTTCCCCTCCAGGCCCAGCAGTGCCAGGCTGCGAAGGGCCGCCAGGGCATTGGTCTCGATGTGTGTTATGTTGTTGTTGCTCAGCAGTAACACCTCTAGGCCGGGCAGCGCAGTGAAGGCGCCGTCCTGTACGCCGGTGAGCCGATTACCCTGCAGGTAGAGGTGGCGCAGGCGGGACAGGCCGCGGAAGGCCCCGGAACGCAGGACACTTATGCGGTTGTGGCTCAGGTCCAGCTTCTCCAGGCTCTCCAGACTCTCAAGGCACGGCGGCTCAAGCAGCTCCAGCGCATTGCGTTCCAGCCGCAGCTCCCTCAGCGAGGACAGACTCTCTGAAAAGTCTGCAGGGAGACGGCTGAGGTTGTTGCGGCTCAGGTCAAGCTTCTCCAGAAAGGAGAGTGAGTAAAAGGCCTGGAGGAGGGACACAGTGAGATGTGAAACTGTGGAAGCCAACTGTCCAGCCAGCTGTATGATCGGTAGGACACTGAAACTTTGTCAGGTAGTTGTCAGAATGAATACATTAATCTACATAACAAAATTAAGCTCAAACTTGACCTTTAAAAAATCTTTAAAGTCATTTTTGTCAGTTTCACACTCTGGGAAGTTAAAGTCTTTTGTCTTTGTAGGGCAGAATAGATCTTATACTGATATCACTTCCGGTGGAAATTTGAGTAAGGAACATTACAACTGAAGATATTCTTTTTTTCAGGCATGTGCTTCAGCACTCAACGGCCTCATTCTTGAAGTATATGGGTTTACAGCTCTGCGGATTAGCTGTTGTCACTCTTAGATGCACTTACAGTTGACTGTGCAGCAAAAAAGTGATGAAGTAACTTATTTAAAAGATGGAATTCTATGCCAGTGCTATGCTGAATGTTAATAAGCTGACACCCTAAAGAGGCCGCATTGCTATGCAGTGGATTTTATGCCTCTTTACTAAGGAATCTGATTCAAATACAAATAAGATGTGGTGTCAATATATGATTGCCCAGTATATCATAGTCAATGCTTTTCAAAAATAAATTTGGTTTTCCGTCACCTTTCATTATGTAATTGGAGGAATTTCTTCAATTCACTTTTGCACTCTTGCATTGCACCCACTGGATAGTCTTCAAATAAAACTGTTATAAAAACAATTTAAACATATACATGTTATCATAATAAAATAAATGGAAGTTTGTAAAGCACTGCAGCACTTTTTCACCTGTGTCTTGAGCTCCAGGATGCTGCTGTCTGCCAGCACCAGAACGCGTAGTGACCAGAGTCCCGCAAAGGCATGACGTCGGATCTTTGTCAGTGTGTTCCCTCCCAAGTCCAGGAGCCAAGTGCCGTGAGGAAGGCCATGAGGGATGCTGTCTAAGCCTTGTGAGCGGCAGTCCACCAGGTCCGAGTGCTCGAGACACTGGCAGGTATGAGCGCACGGCCTGGAGCCCAGTCCCGAGGACACAGCAAGTGACAGCAAGGCAGCGACCACCAGCATGACGGTGGCACTCAATTTCTGTTCAGCCAGCACTTACTGTTTGCTAAAAAAATAAAAAAATGCTAATGATAATTATGACTTGAAGTCACACAATTACTTCACAGTCTCATTACTACACTCTATATCAGTGGTTCCCAACCTGTTTACCAACAGGTTTAGACATCTATTCAAAACCACATAGTTGTGCTCCCTTTCGAATTACAATTAAATAACTGATCCCAGAGGAAATTTCTTATAGTTATGATCACAGGGTTCAGGCTTCAAACACACTGCATTTATTCCACATAATGCAGCGATAACACATACACTGAGCTAATATACAACGAATATGTCTTTTTATGCCTCATAATTAGGACCTACTTTCTTCTTTGTGATGTCATGTCTCATAAGAGACCTCACAAATCTGGCTATTATGATGTAATTACACTGATCTCACACTTTCAAATCTCATTCTACTTTAAATATATATTTATTATAAATATGGATTTCATTTCCACACACCTTCCACACAGCAAACCTTAGACGTGACTCAAGGAATCTATTAAAACTAAACCATGTAGTTAAGTGTCCCATACACAGCGGTACACGGTAATAATAACCTGATTTAAACACACAATCACACTGCAGTTCTTCCTCATGTATTTACAGTTTGTAGCACTTACACACATAGTGTCCTATATAACACACAGTGTCGAAGGTCTTAAAACGTCAAATGTAAAAGAAAGAAAAGGTTTTACTAGCTTACCCCTGAGATGTTTCCAGCAGATTTACTCCAAAGCTCCAGTGAAGCAGGTGCACAACGTCATCACATTTCAAATGTTTCTCTCACAGTCTTTCATAGAACACTTTGAATGGACCTTTTTCTGTCCTGTCAGTCCCCAGTTGCTCTTTGCATCCAATGTATGTTACTTCTGAAGGGAATGGACGAGTGAGCAGCACATTTAACTGCATTCAACTCCCTCACTCTCTCTCTATCCCTTTCTCCCTCCCTGCAATCCCCTTCTACCCTCTCTGTTGGTCTCTCTCTCTCTCTCTCTCTCTCTCTCTCTCTCTCTCTGTCTCTGTCTATCTCCTTTTACTCTCTCTGTCTTTCTATCTCTTTCCCCTCTCTCTCTCTCTCTCTCTCTCGCTATCTCTCCTCCCTCCTTCTATTCCCTCTTACCCTCTCTCTCCTCTGTCACTCTCTCTCTCGCTCGATCCCCTCCCTCCTTCCCCTTCTACCCTCTCCCCCCTGTCACTTTCACTCTCATTTCTTTCTATCTCTCCCCCTCCCTCTATCCACTTCTATCTTTCTCTTGCTCCCCTCTCTCCTTTCTTTCTATCTCTCGCTCTGTCCCCCACTTCCTCTATCCCCTTCTACCCGCTCTCCCTCTGTCACTATCTCTTGATCTCCTTTCCCTTTCTTTCTACCCACCCCCATCCCCTTCTACCCTCTCTGTCTGTCTCTCTCTCTCTCTATCCCCTCTTACCCCCCCCCCCCCATCTCTCTCTCTGCCCACCCGTGGTAAATCTCTTTCTCCGCCTCAGATTGTTTTTTTGCTCATTTGTTTATTTGTGTTGGTTTATGTTTAGACAGTAATCTCGTCCAAATGAGTTTCCATTTTCATCACCACTTTTATTCCTTTTTAAAAATAAATCTCCATCGGTCACAATAAAAGTCCTCCGACCATTTATGAGAAAATTCTAATTCTATACAAGCCTGTAAGTAATTGTAGGCTGTGAGGAAAAACTCTTCTTATCGCCTCTGAGGTCCATTTAGATTCTCAAGGATTGTTCAGAGATCATAACCTGAGTGTGTCCTGGAGTTAATTATTAGTTTCAATTAAAGTGATATTTAAGTAATTAATTAACATGCAGTCAAATAATCAGTGCACAAAGAAGCCATTTACTATGTCCAACTGTGAAAAACATCTAATAATAATAGAGGTTTACTTTTCCAATGAAATACCGCAAAGAACTCCAGGCCCGGAGGACAGTGGTCCAGCACATTTTAGTGATTTCTCTGCTCAGAAACACTTGGTTCACCTCTCCAGTTAATGGCCAGGTTTGGTGAATGTGTTTGAGGAGGAGAACCATCAAACTTTGCTGTACATCGGCCCTCCAGGACCAGAGTTTGACACCCTTGCATTACACCAACAGGGAATTTAATGACATTGCATTCAAACACATAGACTTTAATAGACTTTAATATGGAGTGGGTGCCTCCTTTACAGCTATAACAGGTTCATCTCTTCTTGTCACAAGATTCTGGAGTTTCTGTGAAAATGTCATTTATTCTGTAGAGCATTTATGAGGTCAGACACTGAAGTTGTACGAGAAGGTCTGGATCACAATATCTGTTCCAGTTCCTCCCAAAGGTGCTGGATGGGGTTGAGGTCAGGACTTTGTGTGGCCAGTCAAGTTCTTCCACACTGAACTCCTCCAGCCATGTCTTTATGGAGCTCACTTTGTTTACTGGGACACAGTCCTGCTGGAATAGAAAAGGTTCTTCCCCAAACTGTTCACAGAGTTGGAAGCATGGTGCTGTCCAGAATGTCGTAGTCTGATGAAGCATTAAGATTAAGCCCTTCACTGGGTGTAAGGGGCCACCTGACTCCAATAATTAAGAGCTGTGTCTCAATACTTTTGTCCATATAGTGTTTTAATAACATTTATTTACTGTTAGCATTTAATCACATTTTTTGGAGGTGTGCAGTAATCCAGCTGCCAGAACAAGTAACTGGGCCCCAGTCTAAACACCAGTGGCCACTGGGGGTCAATAAGGTTTGTGTGATCTGGCAAAGGCTCGCCGTGCTGCTGTGTTTTTAAACCTTTCCTAATCTTCATTGTGAACTGGAGACACTGGACCAGCTGAGAGTCGGGGGGCTGAAACATGAGGCCATGTGCGCTTAAATAATGCATTAAAATGTGTCAATTGAGAGATCCCCATTTCTCATGAGGACAATTGAAATATACTCTCTGTTATTAACCTATCAATCATTCATCAAGGCAATGGCAATTATGTGAAAGAGAGAGAGAGGGCAAGAGAGAGAGAGCAAAAGAGAGAGAGAGAGAGAGAGCAAGAGAGAAAGAGCAAGAGAGAGAGAGAGAGAGCAAGAGAGAAAGAGCAAGAGAGAGAGAGCGAGCAAGAGAGAGAGAGAGAGCAAAAGAGAGAGAGAGAGCAAGAGAGAGAGCGAGCAAGAGAGAGAGAGAGAGCAAGAGAAAGAGAGAGAGAGCAAAAGAGAGAGAGAGCAAAAGAGAGAGAGAGAGAGAGAGCAAGAGAGAGAGAGAGAGAGAGAGAGCATGAAAAGCTGAGGTGAGGTCTGGTGATTTTATAGCTACCTGGACCCCTGTTTACACCTGCATTTTTATGTGGCCTGGCTTTATCAGGATGCACTATAAGAAAAGTACTGAGACGCATCTCTTAATTCTTGAGTCACGAGTCAGGTGGCCCCTTACTTCCAGTGAAAGGCTTAATCTTAACTACGACATTCTGGACAGCACCATGCTTCCAACTCTGTGGACCCAGTTTGGGGAAGAACCTTTTCTATTCCAGCAGGACTG
>JBBJLR010034660.1:0-12442 GCA_037577145.1 Brachypetersius gabonensis
ACACACACACACACACACACACACACACACACACACACACACACACACACACACACACAGACACAGACACAGACACAAAGACACAGACACAGACACAGACACACCTGAAAATCTGATTAGTGTTGAATGGAATCGTATTTTGTTTCTGTAGGGGATGAGCCAGCCTGATGAAGAAGGAAAGCTCTTAGGATCGTTTCTCTATGACAGCAATGGAGAACCCATTCAAACATTTGAGCTTCCGGTAAGACTTCCTTCACATTCAAAACAATTCTGAACCCATTTCCCCATCCTTATTTTAATCTGTTTGTTGTCTTTCATACATTTTAATTAATCTGTCTCTCTCTCTCTCTCTCAGGAGTCTGCAAGGGATGTTTATTCCACAATTCAACTAAGAGTAATGAGCAACTGGGGTCATCTGGAATACACTTGTATATATCGTTTCCGGGTGCATGGCAAGCTCTGAACTTCTTGAACAGCAACAAGATGACAAATAAACCTTTCATTAGCTTTATTTATTGTTTACTGGGCACTAATATCAGTGAGCTCTTTTGTATGTGGGTGCTCTTTTAACTACTGACAACAGCGTCTTTTGATTACAGAAACATTTACATCTACATTTACAGCATTTAGGAAAAGTGCTTATCCAAAGAGACGTACATCAGTTAAGTGTTTATTAAACTTGCAAAGCTACATTTAATCACCAGTACCTGCTATTCAACCTTTCAACACATATATACAGACAAACAGTGTGTGCAGAGTCTATATTGTTTGTGTTGTGCTGGAATAACGCACTGTGATATTTCATTGTACTTCCAGGACTTGTGATATAATTTCAGTTTAGTATTTATTCTAAAATTGTTACAGTTTACAGCTTTGTTTTTGTCACTAAAAATGTTGTTTTGTATAGCTTTTTCATTCTTTTATACCAAAATTAACAAACATAAATGAAGAGAAAAGAAATAGAGCAAGAAACTGGAGAATGTGATGTTTCTGGTGTTTCACAATAACTCTTAATTGTAAACAGACTATTCATTATCTACCTGAGAATAATAACTGAGAATTTGTGAACATATTTATTCAGGGCAGGTTAGCTTTACTTTTATGCATACAGTATATAGTCAGAAGCCAAAAGTCAGAGCCAAAATTCCTCATGTCATTTGTACAAGTGATGTTGTGTTTGTATGATTCTGAGTGTATTGTGCTGTTTGAACTGTGTTGTCTGCCTCTCCTGTAACAGGTATGGATAAGTGTGTGTGTGTGTGTGTGTGTGTGTGTTTGTGTGTGTGTGTGTGTGTGTGTGTGTGTGTGTGTGTGTGTGTTTGAACAATGCTGTCCCTCTCCACAGAGACAGATTTAATTGAGCAATTGTGTGCATGTGTGTGTGTTTGTGTATAAGTGAGTCCATGTATTGTGTATGTGTGTGTTTGACCTTGTCATACTGTTTAAATGGTGTTTCTTATCTCTCCCTGTGGGTATGTGGTTGTATACAGTGTATACAGTATGTGTGTGTGTGTGAGGAAGCTGTTTTACATTGTTTTTTCGTTCCCCATGAACAGAAAATGAAAACTGAAATAATAACAACAATACTAATACTAACACTACTACTAATAATAATAATAATAATAATAACAATAATAATAATAATACATTTTATTTATAGAGCCCTTTTCATCACAAGATCTCAAAGGGCTACAGGTTAGAAAAGAAAGAAACAAGAAAACAAGTCAGCCATTAATAAATAGCTTATTAAACAATAAATATAGAACACATCTAAGAGGAGTAACCAAAGGTTTTGTTAAAAAGAAATATCTGTTTTTTAAAACAGTCAGTAGGTTGTGGTTCCTTCAGGATGTCTATGGCAAGAACGTTGTGTGTGATAACTAAAGTATCGGGGACCTTAAGTTAGTTACTATGACAAACGGTTGCATCCATTTCACTGACAAAGTTCCTGACGAGATGCTAAAATCTAAACATATAAACAAAAACAAAAATGTCAGATTGCCTTCAAACATAGCAGACTTTTTTTAAAGTAAGGCAAAGAAACCATTGACAAAGAAGAAGGTAAGGAGTCCATAAGTCCCACACAGTTCATTTGATTAGTTTACCTTTGATCCTGTGGACCTTCTTAAGCAGCTTTGTTTCCTGGGATACTCAACGTTAAGGGCATAGATCCAGCGCATCAGCAGTATACGTCCTCCTCGACTGTGGGATAATTGAACACAAGCATCTTCATAGTTTGATTCAGGTTTATCCAAAATACATTTTTAATTCATAATTACTATATTAACAAGATAATGTTAAGAACAAAAATGGAAGGAATGCCCAGCAGCCAACACTAAATTACCTGACGTCCTGAATCTCTGGCACGTGATGTGACAAACAAATAAAACATCAATGTCAAACGTAAACTTCTAAATGCCTCCCCCACCCCCATAACGGGGTCTTTGACTGAAATTTAGTGTCCAGGATGGTTTGTTACATTTACCACATGATTCTACGTCCCTAGCATGTTGCCCTTCTAAAGTTTTGCCAATGTGTCTTTTTGCAAGTGTCTTAGTGGGTAGGATACTTGCCTCTAGACCAAGAGGTCCTGGGTTCAAATCCTACCTTCAGCAAACCACCACTGGGTCCCTAACCCTGAGTTGCTCCAGGTGAACTGCCCCCTGTATTTAGATCTCAAGTGCCATCAGGGTGGCTCTCCCATCACTACAGGACATCTTCCAAATGCACTGCATTGCATGCATACTGTTGCTTTACACCTGACTGCTGATCATTTTTGAATATTAAAAATACCCAGTACCACATTTTTTTGGATCTTGCAAATTGACCTTTTGCACATTTTTATTTCTAGTCTAAACTTAGTATAGTGTATTTATGTCTGTGTACTCTGTGTCCTTTTGTACACGTAAAATCTGAGGCCTTGTTTCATTGTGTACATGTATATAGTTAAGATGACAAACTTCACATTAACTTTGACTTTGGCTTGAACAATATTTTCTGTAAAGAAGACATCATGTAACAAACTGTTTACACTATAAACTGTAGATGATGACAGCTGAAAAGCAGAGATGAATATCAAGAGACAGTACTTTATCAAGTGATTTGTCTTACACGCTTCACTTATATAATAGAGAGCACACTAACAATCATCACAGAAGACAGTGAATGGTTTAAGTAAACATTCATTCATGAGAAAACATGTAAAGGCAACTTGTTAAGTGATCAGGACTGTTTAAACATTACTATAATAGGCAACCTGTATGAATTTATACTGTCCTATTAAGTCAGAAAATTCAGCTTTTTTATCCTCATATTCACATGAGGGTAACTGTGGAATAAATATCTGACAACTGCCATAAACGCCAGGAAAAAAGAAATAATTGATTTAGGGCGTTCTCGTAGTATGTTCTATTATTCTGCCTATGCATATGTCTGTTATGATGAATATCAGTGTAAACAAAACTCCTTTGTGACTCACTTTAAAGGACTACTGTAAACAGTTGACTGGAAAATCGGAACTGGGCATCAGGGCCTGCTGTGCACACGCAGCCTGGAGTCTAAATATAAGGTGTGGGTTGTCACCACTCATACACGTATGCCAAACGATCCATCTGGTCCGTGAAAGAGAGGACATACAACAAAGTGTGGTGAGTAGAATTCAGATCATCCCATTCCATAGGAATCTAATTTATTCATTTTGATGTTAGAAACAAATAGTCCCTTACCATGTCTGCAAGTACACTGTAAAGCATCACGGCTTTAATATCTTTCTCAGCTTGGCTGCGAGGTTCGAGGAGAAATATCTGCTGGTGTTATGTGAAGGTTATTCGCAGAAATAGTTGTCTAAAGAACTACACAGAACTACATTGTTTTAAAAGAACCTTTACATGTTATTTGATGTTAGCTAGAAGTGATCTCACTTTGTAGATAAGATTCGAAACCCCTGTTCTTCCAAACATTCTTTTTGGCACATTTATTTTTGTTAATGCAGGTAGATTGAAATGTCGAAATGTTGTATTTTGTTAACTGGTAGGATAACTTTACACAAACCGCTTATATGACTTCAATCAATTCAATAAAATCATCACTATCAGTCAACATGGTAAAGAACTGATATAAATTTACAGAGGAAACAATGCAGTATTTTTTCCATGTAGCACATTACAGCAAAACTTTCTACGAGGCACTTTGAAGTTGGCTCTCTAAAGGGTAAGCGAGAGTATAAGTGTCTGTAAGAAGGTTTACAATAAGAAGGTTTACAGTTATAAGGTCAGTGAAATCTCTATTTTCAGTAAGTCAAGGTGTCTGGTTTTAGAGTATTCTACTTTAAAGAACCTCAACATGTACCTGGACTGGACTTACAGATCACAAATCAGTATAGAAAGCAAAGGCAAATTAACTAATTGCTTTTATTGTTTTGTGGTTGTTATCCTTAATTAGATGTTCTGAACACAAATGCTATAAATGTTAAATTTCTTAAATGTTAAAAACATACAGCCATGGAAAAAATAAGAGGCCATTTGTTTTCTGGTTATTGCTTTTGCAATTTGTGGGAGTGTGTCTGTGTAAAATGTGCAGGTCACTATTGTTTTATACGCTATTGACCACACTTGACTCAAAATTCCAAAAAAAGAAATTGTTTGCAGAACATGTAAAAATAATACATATAAATAATGTATTATACCTTTGAAATGTTAAACTACACAACACTCTAACAATGTTAAGAGCACAGTGTGTTCATATGTAACTCTGTTTCATCCAATCAGAAACTGAATCAGGAGTGAAGCTGATGGAATACAGCAGAATAGCTGCAATACAAACACTATTGCACTCACAGCACATATGGAGGCGTTTTTGTTTTTTTTACACAGCTCACACTACAATAGTTCGTGAAAGCATAGCAACCTGTGCATTTTACACACACGCAAACTGCCGCAAATTGTACAGTGAGCATTAAAAAAAAATCTCTCTCTGTCTCTCATTCACACATTCATTCACTCACTCACACATTTGCACACATAAACAGAGCATCTGGTGCCACCCGTGTGAACATATGGTACCCACGCACGGCTGAAACCTGTGTGAACATACAGTACCCACAACTGGTGCCCCTGGTGTGAACATACAGTACCTTTAACTGCTGAAACCTGTGTGAGGATACAGTAATGACACTTCTCCTGGTTTCTAGACTAAAGTATAATTAGCATTGTGTGTAATACTTGCTCTCCACCCAACAGATTAGCATTTCATTGCTCACTCAAGCAAGCACATCATGCAGTAAACATCCCTGGGAAAGACCAATGACACCTTACGAGTCACCTCTGTAACATGATTAGTCTGTAACTGATTTAAACTGGTTACAAGAATGAACTTCAGTACGCCTGAACTGGCTAAGAAATCTAAAAAAAAAACCTCAATGTATCATATTGGCTTTATATTTGAATTCCAGCAAACGTAGGAGAGAGAGAGACATAACTAAGCTTATTTCAAACTTTTTAAGCCACACAAGCTGATGCTATGTTAACCTAAAACCCTGACAGTGAGCCAGAGCACAATAAACCTGGACAGAAAAGTACAGACATCAGAGTAAACTGGTCTGTACAGGAATAAGTCAGCTGCGATTGATCAGTGAGAACCCCCTGTGCGTCATACACAAACCAGAACCATGAATAAGCATTTTCACGCAAAACTGAAACACCACACCAGACAGAAATTTTCAGAGTGCTCCTGCATGACAAAACAGTTTGCTTATCAGATATTCCGAAGAAATCTGTTCGAAGTTCAGACCCTAAACCTTTGCACTGACAAACATTGCTGCAAAGGATGCCAAAATAAGGCAACATGGGATCAAACAGCCAGGGCAGTTCTCAGGGTACTGGTTCTGTGGCACCAAACAAAGAAATGTCCAGAGGCCTAAATAAGTTTTTATACTTTATTCAAACCTTTTCATATTTATCTTGTAATGTGTCTAACTGGAGTCAGAACTCGAAAGCAAAATAAACAAAGCAAACCTTTGAGTACATCTTCCATCGTGGTCAGTCAATGTTTCTGGTCAAAGTGCTGGGCTATTCTTATCAGACTTTTCTTCATTTTTATTTCTTTCATTCAGTGGTGCTGTGTAGGTTGTTTAGGTGTTATTACAAAAAATGTGTTTATTCATATATCTATGTATTTTTTATAACCAGTCCCTATGCATTTGGCAGAGACCACATCTACTTAGTACACAACACAAGTTTCCAGTAGTCCAAGATTCAAATACTCATCAGTCCACAAAACATCTGTTGACATTGCAGAAGCCCAGTTTTATTGTTCTACTTTCATTTAAAGCAATTTGATATTTTACTCAAACAAATTACATTTTTAGATTAATGTACTTATTAAAAGTGAAACAACCTGTTCACATGTTTTTACTCAACATGCTACAGTATTCAATACAAAAAATCTAATTAATTAAACACTTTAATGTTTGATTTTATACTTACTGATGAATTTATTTAAATTTCTGGTAAATATGTTTCCTGATACCTTGAACATCAGCTTGCAGTGGGGAGGACACTGAGGTTACTCTCTTCACTACAGCTACTATACTTACTGTGTATACTAATGACGTTACTCTCTTCACTCAGTGGAGCCATTCTATAAGGTACACTTACTTTGTATGTACACTCATTGGCCTTCTTTTAGCTCCAATTACCATATAGGTGCACTGAATTTGTTAATGTGCAATGTTTATTTTGACCATTTAATCCTGTTCATCAGTGGTCAGGACCCCCACAGGACCACCAAAGAGCAGGTATTTGGGATATGGATCACTCTCAGCACAACAGTGACACTGACAAGGCAAATGTTGGCTAGATGAGTATAAAGCCTCCCAGCATTTGGCAGTGAAACCATGGAATTGTTTTCTGGAGTAATGGAGTTCCATCTAATGTCTGTAAATTTTTTTAGAATGCTGTTTGTGATCCAATGAACTAAGCATCCAGCATCAGTACCTAACTTCACTCCTCACAATCAAATCCGCACAGCAATGTTTCCAAACCGAGGCCTTCCGAAAACAATAGAAACTGTTAGAATTTGACTACATGATTAAGCAAGCATGACGCCATAGAAACAGTTCACAACTTCATTTACCGTATTTTTTCCATCAAAATCAGACTCATTTCAACACCGTGCTTCCCTGCTGAGAACATGGTCCAGGCATCTGCGCTGTCATAACCTTAGGAGATAAGGCTGTTTACTCTGTGTGAGAGGGTGTTAGGGTACATGCCCCTCAGTCCCTCCAAAACTGTATAAATTCAGCAGTACACTCTGATCTTCATTTCAGCAAACTTTTATTCAAGCCTAAGGAGGTCTAAACAGAAAGCTACAATGAAGCCCTGGATTCTGCTGCTGATCCTGCTGCCAATCTGTTTTGGTATGTCTGGCGTTTAACAAGCCCTTCATTCGATTAAGTCAGTTATTTTTGTATCGTGTAGTCAAGTTCAGATGAAGATTTACTGATTCATAGTGCAGAGTAAAAAAAAAGAGGGCTGCAAGAACAGTTATGTATCATTTTTAACAGATAATACAGACAAATATGCCAAATATGCCTTTGACTTTAACTCAACCTTCCCTGTTACAGCGGACCATAAAATCCAGTGCTTCGGGGAGGATTTCCTGATGGTCAGGCACCAGGTTCTGCAATGTACAAGCAAAGTGCCTCAGGCGTGTTACACCAGAAGTAAGAGACACTGTGCCATACTTACACACATGTTCAACACATTATGATGGCTCTTACATTAGGCCCCTGAAGCACTGGGCATGTAGTAGCAGTATTTGCACGCATTGAGATTACTGGGGATGCTGATGAAGATACCAGATAAGACCATCATTAAAAGTACCCCATCAGTATCGAGTAACTGGCACGAACACAGACATACAGTATATTGATGGAAATGTTATCTTTGACTACTTAAAATAATAATTAAAATAGTTTTACATCACTTCTCTTTATGGTTAAGATCAAGAGTTGTATCTGTTCTTTTCAGTTTAAGAGTGTTGCCCTGTAATCAAAAGGTTAAGGGTTCGAATCACATCACTGCTAGTGTCATCACTGAAGCTCCCTGGGCGTCCCTCTTTAGTGGCAGCCCCTTGCTTCACTTCATGAATGGGTCAAATGCAGAGAAAGTTCACGCTGTAGTATGATTACTTGAGGACTGCAAACTAAATTGATTTGTAGAACAAGGCTTGCTCTGTCCGCTCCATGCATCAACTTGATATTGCAGAACATCCAGCATCGGTGTACCTCTTTTGGTGGCACCTGGTTGGCTAGTGCTTAGGAAGTTGCCCCTGCAACAGAAGTTGTGGGTTTGAATCCCAGGGCTGCTGGTGGCACCACTGAGGTACCCTTGAGCAAGTTACCATCTGCAAACGCCCCCCGCAACACTATAAGGGGCCACTTTACTTCAAATGAACAGTAGCAATCAGAGTAGCAATAAAAAAAAAAACTGATATAGATTAGAGCAGAATACACATTCAGTGGTCTTGCATATGAGACATATCATAATGCTGTGAAACACTACTATTAATATAACTATAATCTTAAAGAAATCATACATACTAACAATGACTGGAAGCTAGTAGTCACTAGCATGTCATTTTACTTATGCTCATCAGTGGCAATGGCCTTTCATTCATGATTGCACCATTAGCTTTACTGAATAAACGGTTCTGAAAAGTAATATATACATTTTTGTCTTTCAGTTTCTGGAGAGAGGGGCTGCGCTAGACTGGAATTCTGCAAGAGACCAGGCTGGACATGTTGCAATGTTGACCTCTGCAATAAGTAATTTAAACACCAGAGAGGGCTAGAGACGGACTGTAATCTGAAACCATAAGTATTGAAAAAACAGGAAGATTATTTTCCTGATTTTATTTGTCATCACTTTTTTTGTTAAACTGTAAAAACATGATATAGCAAAATTAATTAGCCCACAGGACTCTTGAGTGTGAGTTAAGGAGGTGTAAAAATGCAATGTAACTATTTGTGTGTGCCATAAAGAGAATCTATGTTTATTATGGCGGCCAGGAGAATGACCTAGTTGTCCTTATCATGCCGGGAGTCAGACTCTGGCCTGTTTATTTGAGCAGTGCAGGAACAGGCTGCCTTGCTGAGTCAGACTCTGTTCAACAGAATGAACTCATTCCCTCTCCTACAAGCACATTACTGGGTCTGACACTTTACCTGGAATGCTGTTTGAACTGATCAAGAGCTGGAATGGCTTGATCCATCAACGTGGACACATGCATGCACATGCAATCACACCCACAACACTGCAAATCATTAAATAAAATAAATACAACCCAAGGACATCACTGAACAAATGATGACTGTTTATGCTTCCGAATTCCTCCCTCTCCCTTGAGGTACTATGAAATAAATAATGGTCAGATATTGTTGGAGCTCGCCCTGGTTTTTGTGAAAATGAAAAACACACGTAAATATTAGAACATTAATACAGAATTTTAGCCCTATTACACCTTTTGTTACCTGCCAGTATAAACAACACAACTCCTCATTTTAAAATGTCTGTTTATTTTCTAAAATTTTTTTTTTTTTACTGCCCATAGACAGGAATGCATGAGAGACAGATTGGCTCAAACATTGTTACATGAAAAAAAGTTCATATTTATTGACATACCATTTTTTTTTTATCATCAAAGTCATTGTTGATATGGTTTTCCTTCCCATCTTCATTGTTTGTCACAAAAGTCTTTTTTGTATTAAAGCTGGTTCCCTCCCCACCCATTTCTCCAGTGAGGACTCCACCAGACAACAGGCAATTTGCAAAGCATTCTGGGAAGCTGAGTTCAGGGTTCCAAGTTTGGAAACAATCGATGGCTGGGAATCCAGACCATTCCAGAATAGTTTTTCCACTCCAGTTTGCATTGCCTCCCTCTCTCCTCCTCTCTCTTTCTCTCCCTGTATGTTTTGGATACAAGCCCATCTCATGCAGAGAAGGTAGACTGTAGGAGCCCTTCAGAAACACAGACCCACAAAAAAAATTAAATCAAACAGTCCAGTGACTGAAAGACTGGACATTGACCTTCTGATGTGTCCCTGAAGCCCAGAAACTGTCTATGGATGCAAACACAGTACACTTACATATGTATGAAGGTACTACTTCAATCTACTGTAATAAAATCATCTCTTAACCAATTGAAAACCAATACTTCTCATCCGATACTTAATAAGCCACAAAACCTCCATATTTCGCTTATTCCGAGGACACATGGAAAGGCCACATCACAAAGTGACATTCATGAAACATTCCTGCTAAAAGCCCCTTTTGCAAACCCGCGTAACTGTCAGGTAACTGTCATCTGTTGGGAATCGGAATTCAAATTATGGTGCTGACTGAATTACCTCAGTACTAAAGCGTGTGAAACATCTGATGCAATTCTAATCGAGATTTCAATCAGGTTTATCTGCGTTAATTAGCCGACAGACATGGTTGTTTATGAAACGTAGACTGGTGGCTGGCTGGCTGGTGAAATTCTATCCTGTCCACTGGTTATTCAAATGAAAGCAAAAATTTGAACGACCAGCACATCAAAAATGACAGTTTGACCAGTAAGGGTCCTTGAGGCACACACCAAGTCAAAAACGACCAAAAGCACTTCAGAACAAAACATCCAGGAAGAGCCTTTACCAACCCTAACACTGCATTCTCCCAGCTGATCCGAGATTTAATCTGATTTACCTCCTCACTCCCAGGTACGCTCTGTGCAACAGCACCACTGATCCCACAAGTATCCCAAAAATCAAGAATCAATCATGCTCTTCATTACGGCCAAGGCATTGTAAAGAAAGCATTCCCAAAAAAGTTATATACATACAGAGCAACTACTATATACACAAAGTGCATTCAGAGTTGAGTGAATGCACACATGGCATCTAGAAACGGCGGCTTGGGCAACCTCTTCTGAATGAGTCTAAAGCTCATGAGGAAGGTCCCGTGCAGCACCCTGTTGTCTGCAGACTGAGAAACTGGTTTGCTGAAGTTTATTACTTTGTTAAATTGTTATGATAATACTATTCGTTCAGGCTCTGTGTGTGTGTGTTTGTGTATATGTGTGTAGGAGGGCTGGTAAGGAGTTGATGGGGAAAGTGAGAGAGGAGAGCGACCAGGTCAGACCCTGAGTAAGGGAAGAGTGCCATTTCGCACTAAAGCTATACATGATGGTACAAATCTATCTATAGAAATTCTCACATTCTCTGCAAACACAGAAGCACTGTTTTTTTTTTAAAAATGGGACCGATCCAAAAAGGCAATACAAAAGAACAACTAGAAAAAGATAACTGCAGACCAGCTGAAGACAAGAGGCTGCAGCAACAGCACTGCTGCAGTGAGACACCACACCTCGACCTTGCATTCTGTGTATCCCTTAAACAGTGGTAATGCCACAGTGGCCTTCCCAAACATGCACTATACCTACAACTACACCTGCATCAAATACATACACACACACAGCATTTGAGACATTACAGTCTACAATCTAACATCAAATACTGTAATAACTGTCATTTGCGTATCCACACTGCATCAGTCCACAATGCGTGTACATACAGTCGATGCCAAAAGTTTGAATACCCCTACCTAAAATACAGATACTCTACAGAAAACAAAGTCTGCACATTTTAAAGCACAGTGTTTATGTATTACATTTACCATATTTGTAAAAAAAAAATAATTAAACATTAAATATGGAACATGCACTTTTAATTTTATGCTTTAGTATGTTCAGCAGAACAAATTATGTTCAGAAAATAGCAGAAAACTGCCATATTTATATTTGTTTCCTGTAAAGAGTGTATACATAGTCTCACAAAATCCACAAAATGCTGTTATCCTGGGGGTCAGCAAACTTTTGCACTGATGTACTGTATCAAGCTTCACAATACTGCATGTGGATCCTACCGCCTGAGGGTAAAACATGCTTCACCGCCAGACCACATGCCTTTATACACATTCAGCTCAACCTCGTTTAACCCCTCAGTACCTTACAATGCTGTAATACAGAAGATGCCACCACAGAAGCTAAGCTTCAGAAGGTTGGAGGCATCTTCTAGCAGGAGCGAGTGCAGCACTCTTTGAGGTCATTCCTGTAGCCTGAAAAGGCTTATGTCATGTATTGTTGCAGGGACACACAAAACTACAGGGCACACGAAGGGACACACACGCTGCTACTGCAGGCAGACATGTTCTTCCACACCACAATCAACAGGATTTAAAACATACAGCTTCCCGTTAATCACTTCATTCTTCAGCCCTGTCTCTGTGTCAATGTGTTGCTGAAGTGGAGGTGATGGTGGGGACATTAGCTGAAAGGGAGAGAGAGAGAGAGAGAGAGAGAGAGAGAGAGAGAGAGAGAGAGAGAGAGAGAGAGAGAGAGAGAGAGA
>JBBJLR010034689.1:0-12441 GCA_037577145.1 Brachypetersius gabonensis
ATTTGTTTATTGTATATTTGTGAGTATTATGTTCTGTGTGGAGCCCTTTTGAATGTTTATAAGGTACCTGATTGTTTCGTGTTTCCCCTTTGTTTTGTTAATGGTACTGGCCACCTAGTATATGTAGGGGGTATGTCTAGAGTGGAGGGACAGAGAGAGAGGAAGAAAGGCACAGTGTGTCTCCAAGCAGAGGCCTAGTTGGAGAGAGACTCTGCTTAGAGAGAGTGTGCTTACAGGTAGAGCTGCTTTAGTCGGCTCCGTGAGACAGCCAGTGATCCGAGACAGAGGGTTTGTTAGTCCTGTGGGGGTATACTGCCGTTCTGTGTGGTCCTCTGCAATTTAGAGGTAGTATTAGCAGGTAGTATTTTTGCCTAACCTGATTTTCTGGTATGGAGGATTTTGTATATGGACGTGTGTTGCTGGAACTTTTTTTTGGTTGGCAAGCTGAATAAACAGTCACTCTTTTTAACCTCATTTGGACTCTTGAGTTTTTGGGCCAAATCCATGTACTCGGACGGTCAGGCCGGTCCCTTCACAGCTGGTGTGGTCGAGCTGGGAGGGCCAGTACCTTCACAGTATACCAGGGGGCAGAGCTTTGTTCTTTAAGGGCGCAATTGTGTTAAGACAGGAAGAGAGAATATTACTGTAGGTGTTTACCATGGTGGTGGAGGTGCTCAGGGTATCTGTAGCTTGAGCAATGGTGGCAGTTAGGGTGGAAGAGAGAGAAGAGAAATTTATGGATGAGTTTTCTGAAAGTCATGGTGCATTTTTGCTTTGCAGGAGGGGCTGGCATGTCCGTGTTGCAAATGATGGCAAGGTGGTCAGAGATAGCGAGGTCAGTGTGAGTCAAGTTATTGATGACAATGCCAGAGGTGCAGACAAGATCCAGTGTGTGACCTTTCCTGTGGTGGGGAGTTGTGTTGAGTGATATTGAAGAAATTTAGGATGTCCAGAAGATCAGCGGTGGCCTTGGTCTGTAATGAATCAACATGGATAGTGAAGTCGCCAAGGCGAAGGATTGATGGTGATGGAGAGCATAATTGTGTTAAGAATTCAGAGAAATCTGATGGAAACGCAGGGTTGGGTTTTGGGGGATGGTAGATTATTGGCGTGACCAGTGGTTTAGTGCCAGGTGACCTGAAGCAAAAGTGCTTAAATGAGGATGGAGTGGTGATGGGTATTAGGGTGGTTTTGATAGATTTTTATGCACTACTGCTATTCTGCCTTTGCGCCCCTCCAATCAAGAAAATCCATGTAAGAAAACCCAGTTGGTGAGGTCTGGTTGAGGACGAAATATTCCAGTAGTTTTTGCCATGTTGCAGTTAAACAGAGAACATTTTCAGCTATGAATTAACCGAGAATGAGACCTTTATTATTTAAGGAGCATGTGATGTAGTGAGCAAAAGTTGTGTATGAGTGGGTTGTAGGTTAAGGTTGTGACAGGCTGGAGAAGGAGCAGTCAGTTTAGGTAAGGTACAAAGATTGTCACAATTGATTTTGTTCTCCTGCATTTTACTATGTCGAAGACGAACAAATGTCCATGTGGTCGGGATTAATGCATCTGAGCCATAGATTATGGACCGTGGTGGGTGCAGCATGGGTGCCGAGCAATTCCCAGTGACCGGCACAAATTGTAGGAGAGTCCATTTGTGAGTGACGGTTCAGACGCATAAGTTCAGGTCGAGAGTATGTCAGCTGCATTGCCAGGTAGTAGAGTAGCACAAGACGCAGCATGAGTCTTGGATGTAAACAAACCATGAAGCGACTGAGACTGAAAAAAGTAATCTAAGCCACCCAACACCATCCTAACGCACATTAACCAACCCAAAACTCCCTACACAACTGGCTAGAGACTGAAGGGAAGCGCAAGCCACCCTTACAACAACCCAAAAACCGTCAACAGCAATGGAGCGAAAGAGTAGAATCTCACCCACCACAGTGCTGTCACGGTGCAGAAGGAAAGGGAGAGGGCTTGTGCGAGTGGAAAAGCATGTCCCCTGCTGGGCAGCCTTGATACTATCCCGTTCTCTGTGACCACCCCCAGAATGGAGGTGGGAGCTTCCTCTGGGCTGGCAAGTAAGAAGTACTGGAAACATACTGCACTGGCAACAAGGAGCCACACTGTGTTGGCAACCAGGAGGGCAAACCGTCGGACAGGGAGTGTGTCAATCCTGCCATCTGCTTTGAAATTCATCAATGAGGCCCTTGCTGAGGAGATCATGGGAAGGGACCCAATCTCCTTAGGGTCATAACCCTCCAAGTTGAGCAAATATTTGATTCACCTCCACCTATAATGGGAATTCAGGATTTGGCAGACTCTAGGTGCATTCAACCTTGATAGTATTGGGGGAATAGGTGCCACAGCTCTGCACTGCCCCAGGACCACAGGGGCAGAGACATGTAGGAGGGTAGATACAACTTAGAAATGATAGATTTAACCTGCATTTCGATGGGAAAGGGCAAAGAAAACAAGGTGATAGCTTAGATCAGGGTGTAAATCACAAAACAAAAGCCTTGCCCTGTCACCTGATTGGAAACATGGACCTTCCCTTCTTCAAAGATTGGTCTAGCATCTGAAACCTGTGAACTGCATCCAGCTCACAGTTCAAAATATCAGTCACACTACGCCTCCAACACCATTCAGGAAAACAAGTGCATGGGTGTACTTTACTAGGAGTTCAGGCATTTTCCTTAGTGGTTTCTGGACATTCGTGCTTCGTCCTTTGTGGCTCTTGCTGAGCCAATGACATGGTTAATAAATACACTCTTCTTTGTGTAAAAGTGACAAGCATTCTCTGCTTCTTGTTTACATTTTTATCTAGGTAAAGTAAGATAGTCAATACAGACATTTATGTCAGCAGGTATTTCAATGCTTTTCCCTCCTGCAGTAAATACACTGACATTTGCTGTGACATTTCTACCTTCACAGGATCAGAAAGACATTTTTCTCAGACAGGAAAGAGGGCAGGCACTGCAGCAGTGGTACTGGGTTGTCAGTATTGAAAAGAGAGACGAGTAGGGGAGCTACGACACCTCTTATTGTAGTGATGGGGTCCAGTGCAGAGGTGAGTTGAATAACCTCAACCAGAGCTAAACCTGCATCGCAGCAAAGCTCAGTCAGGATATCAAGACTGAGTCCCTTATAGAACCCAGAGCCTTGGCAAAGGCAGAGAAGGTGGCTGCCCCTGAAGACAGGATATGAAGTGCTCCTGGCACCACCCCCTCTCCAGATTTTCTGTCTAATCTTGTGCCTGTCCTGTGAGTCGCTGGATTACTGTCAATAATTGCCACACATTGTTAACTCTCAGGCACTCTGCAATGTACAGCTCACATGTTAACACAAAACTGCAGCACCCAACAGGGTCTCCTGCATATCATTCTGGCAGGGAAGCATAGTGAGCTGCATGGTGTAGGTGGTGGCTGCAGGGGAGCTGGAACAGAAAGTTGGTGGCCAGCTGCAGGTGGAAGAGGGAAATAGTTCAGTCGTGGCTTGGCTGGCCCCATCTGTGTCAAAATGTAAGGGCCAGTCTCCTGTCATGGGTGCAAGTGTATATATATAAAAAGGACACAAGGCAAACCAGAAGGAAACCCACAAACTGACATCAAAGAGTCCACACTGCACGCGAGAGTCCACACTAACAATGGAAGACAAAGAAAGTGTTCAGATGACCCAGATCAATCCAAGTGGTGAGCACAAGCCTGAAAATGCAAAGAACGCACAATATGATAGAACAAACCCACTGCATACATGAGGGAATATATCCAAATAGCTTTTAGGCTGGGTTGATTTAAACAGAGGGAAACTCTAACAGGGAGCAGGAGAGAACAATTCATGAGTAATTAAATAAAACAAGGGATACTTAAATGGCGTAGAAAGGCACACATAGCTTTGTAACCAGGAAGAAAATGAAAATGAGACACCCTCATAATTACATAAACAATAAGCAAAGGACAACAAAAGCAAAGACCAGGCAGATTCTAGACTTGGCAAGGAACACAACATGGAAGGTGGGGCGTTGGTGGTGCAGCTGCATTAAGTACGCCATAAAATTCAGGCTTCTCCACCTATATAGTGTATAATTTGTCTATTGTGGAGCTCTGCACACATGGCTGAACGCCAGTGGCTCTTTGTCATATTGGCATATAATACACTTTTGCAGAAGCCTGTGTTGTAATTCTTATATAGTGCACTATGTAGGGAGCAGGGAATCAGCCTTCCTGCTCATCTGTGTTTACAGTTTAGTTAAGTGTTATACTGTCCAACCTGCATTGCTACCATTTACTGCATTTCTGTACATTTTTGACAAATGAATAGGTGTTATTTAAAGACATTGAGTAAATGTTAGGTATTCATTGTTTCAAGTAGAATGTCAGACTTTGCACTACAAAATAATATAAGCTTTAAAATAATTACACTACACTAAGTACAACATGTAATTGTGAAGTACTTCCTTGTTGTGGTTTTAAAGTTCACCCCATGCCCTCGGCTCGAACAGTAATTGTTCAACAACTGCTCACGCAGGCAGTAAAGACTACAACAGAATGTCTCCTGAAGTTATTGATCAGTTCTATGTACTTCCCCTTGGGGTAGTTTGGCTTAGTGTTCCATGCAGCATTGAACAATATGGTACCGACTGTACTTCAGTGGAGCCCTGGAGATCAACAGTTTCTTTTTGTTCCATTGAGGTAAAGTACTTTTGTTTCTGCCATATTAAGCTGTAGCACACAATTAAGGCTACAAATAGGTGTTGAAGTAAGGAGTTCTGCGCACCTGATTCTGATTGTGAATGGTTTTAAAATGGTACAAATACTGGAATAATAGTGTTAATTTTTTTTTACTTTTTCTGTATTAGTCTTATTTCAGATTTAGCTCTACGTGGAACCCTTAAACAGACTTTCCAGACTATCTGTTTGATACGGCTACTCCAGATCCCAGGGGAACTGACTCATAATCAAAGTTCAAGCACAGGAAAATAAACAGTGAGACTGATTACATAAGCTTGTTAAAAATCCTTCCAAAAATCCTGGCTCATAACATGGTATTACAAGAAAGTGACTTCATAATGATGAGTTGCAAGCTGTATGAATTCATCTTCACGATTTTTTTATTTAAAATTTAAAATTTAAATGATTTAAAATTTTAAATTTAAATTAAACGAAAACATAACACTGCTTTAAAAATCTTAGAGCAGATAAGTTAACAGAATACACAGATTATAAACTCCATTAACTCAGACTGTAGTTTACCAAAAGTTAAAATATTTATTTATTATTTTAGGTAATAGATAGTGCACATTCATCACCTTAAGACTGTGTAGACCCCTCTTGTACTGCCAAAACAGCTGATCTTGCATGGCATGGACTCCACAAGACCTCTTGTGTGATGTAGTATGTGCACTTACATGTTAGCAACAGATTCGTCCACAGATTGGACAAGTTTGTCCTGCACATTCCACATGACAACTATTTGATAAGTTTCTAAAACCATGCCTGAACATTAGGGAATACCCCTATCACGAAGGGATCTGATTGGTCTGCCACTATATCTAGGAAGATGGTACGAGTTAAAGTATGAATGCCAGAACACATGGTTTCCTAGCAGGAAAGTGTCCAGAGCATCGCACTTCTTTCGCCAGCCTGCCTTCATCCTATAATGCATCTAGGTGACATCCTCAAGACTGCAAAGCCCATGCACCCAGCCATCCACATGGTGTAAAACAAAACATAATTCAGCAGCTCGGCTGGTTTCTAATCAACCTATCACATGTCACATGTCATGCCACTGCTAATTGATCTACACTGGCAACCAGTGGCTGCCCAAATTAAATTCAAGTCACTAACACTTGCCTACAGAGTGACATCTGGGTCGGCACCCAGCTATTTTAATCCTATCATTCAGCCTTATGTTCCAATTCACTCCCTTTACTCTAACAAGACACATTGTCTGGCTCTGTCATACCTACACACAAAGCAAACTCAGCCCAGTCTGTTCTCATTTGGGGTTCCCTGCTGGTGGAGCTGACAAGGTGGTTATAGAGCAGCAGAATCCCTGTCTATCATCAAGAACCTCCTGAAGATTATCTACCTTAAATCACACTTCCTAAATGCTGCTTCCAACATATCAACTTCAAAAACGTACTGTACACTGTAATAGGATGGCCAGTATCATTCACTTCACCTGTCTGTGGTTTTAATGTTGTAGCTGACTGCTGTATATACAACAGGTACAGTACTGTTTTTTCACCATTTCACTTCTAACATGTTGTTGCACTCCATGTTCTACACCAGTGGTTCCCAACCTTTTTTCCTTGAAGCCTCCCTTGCCTGTGTCCATGACAAGCCAGGCCCCCACAACTCCTACCCACATAGACGCCCAAAAAGAATAAAGTGATTAATTACAAACTTTTATTTGCAAAGATTTAATAGTGGCTGTAGGTTTTTGCTCTTATACACACACATACACACACAACACATTTCTCTCTTTTGGAATTTAACGTGTACATATATAATTTTGGCAACCTCAGTGCAGACAAAATTCTGCGCACCCCCTGTGATTTCTAGCGCCCCCCTAAGGGGGGCCCGGACCCCAGGTTGGGAACCACTGTTCTATACTATGGAAAGCAATATATTCCTGAATTGCCACTTTGACTATTACCACGTCTAAACATTTTCCATTTCAGATTTTTCAGTGTTTTTATCTATTACCTTTTCTTAACCCACAATTTCGAAAAGTCTAGAAAAATGTATTTTCTCAAAATTAGGTCTTTTCACTAACCTCTAAATGTAACTGGCTGAAGGAGGCCGGTTGTACAGTGAAATACAGCCGGCTCATGAAAGGGGTCGAGCCCTGCTAAAATTGATTGCATTTGCTGAGAGGCCCAGAGCAGCTTTCCCACATTTCAAAGCAGACCATAGACTAAGAGGGCAGGGTTTTCCTGGCAGCCTCACTGTCAGGGGCCATTGGAGACC
Source organism: Brachypetersius gabonensis (assembly GCA_037577145.1). Taxonomy (NCBI): domain Eukaryota; kingdom Metazoa; phylum Chordata; class Actinopteri; order Characiformes; family Alestidae; genus Brachypetersius; species Brachypetersius gabonensis. The sequence goes on from JBBJLR010034689.1 coordinate 6,970, forward strand.
CTCTGTGTATGCCACCGTCCACCTCAAAAAAAAGATATCCTGCAGCTCTCACATCCACAGAGGCATCTCTCTTCTATCCCTCCATCTCCCTCTTCTCCGGCTTCTCTTGTACGTTTAGCTAGACTGACAATTAGTAATTTGTTAATAATACTTATAATTGTCAAGAATCAGCTACAATCATATAATCACAAAATTCCACAATTCTAGTAAGTCTCGTAGATTCAAATTCTTTTAACATGTATCTTCTTTGAAAAAATATTGACTGTATTTGAAAGTTAAAGCATCTGAAATGAAATCTGTATACTGAGGGTGTCTGAACAAAACCTTATTTCTCCATTCTTATTGTTTATTTTAGATTCATTTGTTTTTAACAAACTACTAGACATACTGTGGTGTGAAATAAACAAGATGAAAAATGTTTTTACCTTCTCTTACAAAGTTACTATATTTCAGATATAAGATTTGGACAGCATCTATACAGTGTGCAGTTCCTAGATGAGCTTAGCCTACACTCTACAACAGGCAAAGGGGTTCATTTAAAGCCTTTGCGATTAAAAATATTGCTTTTGTTCATCTGTTTCCTTTTGCTGTACTCATAATTTTAGGCAATAATTAATGTATTTTTAATTACACCATAATTTAAGACTTACGAAAGACTCGGTTAGGAATGACAATACCACCACGATGTTTCACAGATGAGGAAGTAAGCTTTGAAACATCAGTTTAATTGCTCTCCTTTAGAAATAGTTTACCATGGTCTCATCTGCGCATAAAGAATGTGTTCAGTGATAAATATACTTGGTATGAATTACACATATTTGGCCCAAACCTCTCATGGTCAAACTTCTGTTTGCCTTCATAATATAGGTTTCTTTCCTTTCCAGTATTTCAATTTGACATTCAAATAGCTATAAATCAGACTAAAAAATAATCCCCTTTAAGCATCATATAGTTTGTTTTTTGGCACTGCTTCAAACCAGAATAAATGTTCAAATGTATTCAAGGCTCTGTTATGTGTTGTCAGTCAGCACAACTAGAAGCATCAACCCAATCTTAATCTTATACTTACCTCAGATGGGGTTCTTTACACAAGAAAGTGCATAAACCTACAAATGCAGAAAATGCCATTTGCTCAAGTTTTCACTCTTCAACCTAAAGGTTTTCACGTTTCAGCATAAAAAATTATGTTTCCCTTTCTCTCAAACTATGGAAGGCCCTGGAAGACTAGAACAGGGCAATATACATCCACAAAGTTTATAGTCTAATGGTAATCTACAAGGATTGAGAACATTTTCTTCCAAAGCATTTTCCTTATGGTGCTTGTCAGTTCATTTTAGCTGGATAGAAATTTCAATTTGCTGGTTGTCTGCACTTAAAAAGATCCATGCCTTGGATTTTGGGTCTTAGAATAGGCTTTGCGTCCAACAACAGTAATGTTGTCACATAGGAAGACAGCCAGACCGAATATTATACTTTTGGACTGAACCTCCAAATCTAATACTGCCATATTTGCATAATTATACAAATCAATAAAAGGTTTAAAACGCCTGGTTTAAAACCAGATTTGTGTTTCTATGACATGGGTTTGAGATTGTATGAAAATATTGTTAAAGTTTCAAATTAGACATTTGACTTTCTAGCTCATACAGTTCATTTATTGAAAATAAGCTACAAAAATCTGTACTGATTGGCTATTTGACTGTTAGTCCATTCATTTATTCTTTTTATCCTTAACTGGTGTCGCAGAGGGTGCTGAAATAGATACCAGCAGTCAAAGGGCAAAAGACATCCCGGACAGATTACAGGGACATTGCAGTTAGACTGTCCATATTTAAATTACAATGAGTCTCTAAGCAAAAACAGATTAATATAATTAAGTTTTTGTAAAACAAATTTTGTGTCATAGCTCGTTTTTTGTGTCAAGTTTCATTTTTGTCAATAGGGACCTCAATTATGAAGTGGGTGATGGGGTTTCTTGTTTTGTATGAGTCACAGCTGGGTTTTGTTTGAGTGTTTGTTTTGGGTTATTGGCTGTGGAGTTTTGCGTTTTGTGTATTTAAGGGTTTGTTTGAGTTGTCAGTCCACCGTCATGCTGAGTTTAGTTTGTGTGTTCTCCAATCTCTTTTGTTATAATCCTGAGTTTTTGGTTGCTGGCCCTTGTGCCTGTTTGTTTTGTTTAAATAAAAGTGATAAACATGGAAGTCTGCATTTGCGCCTGCCCTCAGTACCTTGGAGATATCGAGAGATGTGACATTTTGTGTCTATTTTGTGTTCTAAATTCAAATTTTAAATGATTTCTAGTAATGTAAACAAAATCTACTAAACAGAAATGTGGCTGACTGTATAACAGTGATTTAATCTTTTTCTATATTTGGTATTTTCAGCTGTGATTTGTTTTCCGAAGGAGTTTCACAGACACTGACAACTAAGATATTTATACCAGAAGTTATTATTCAGACAGCAAACATGGTGCACAGTGTACATCTTACACACAGCAGTAACCGCCATCTCTAAGGATTCATTGTCCTTGTGAGTCACAATGAATACATGCATAATAAATCAGTCCTGTGATGTAGAAGTTTGGATCAGGCTCCTACAGATGTCTGATGAAGCACTGCCATTAAATCAAAAGCCCACTGAATTATCAATCACAGTAATTCTGCATGTCTGTCTAAAAGAATCATGTATTGAATATTATTTCAGATGGAATGAGAAATAACTTGCAGCATCTGCCGCATTAAGAAGACGCCATGGACAAATGGAATGAGTATGCAAGGCATAGAGTACTACATCCTTTGCTGACTCCAATCAAATATTTGTTTTATGGAAAGAAAACTCTGGAAACTGAAATGAAATATGTAATTCATAACTCCATCAACTGATTAAAAATCTGCATATATAAACATGGTTATAATGACATGGAACCAGGAGTACAAAGCTGCAAAAGCATGTATGATGGCCCTGCAATTAATTCTTCATTAATCTAGAGGTAAAATACATGTTTTTATGAAATCTGAGACACAAAAGATTTAATTCTCATGTTCTTAAATGTAGTTGCAGTCCAGCACCTAAATTGTATGTTATGTAGTGTTCTGCAGAATAGCATTATATTCATCAGCAGGGCGAATTCACAGTTTTGTATTGTTTTAATTCTTCTGTGTTATCTCAATAAAATATCCTGCATGCATTTGGCAAAAACATCATACCGCAATTGGGAATGTCTGTGGTTGATAGCCTGGCCACTGAGCTGTAGGTTAACAAATACAACACATCAACGTACAATCTCGCATTAATGTAACTCTTTGCTCAGATTTAATAAAGAATAAAGAAACCTGATTACATGCGCATGTAGAGGCATTTTTGGTTAGAAAAAGTAGCCAAACTAAGATCCTTCCTGTAACTTCATGTCTAGTTATCTTCTGATGGGTCGTTTGAATAATCTATTCTCTTCGAATCTTCATGATATAGCTGCAATAAGGTCTCCAAGCTTCCTTCTGTTAGAGGGCTAACGTTATTGCCAGGAGCTCCGAAAAATTTAAGACAGCTCGTCCTCAAAAATCCACCCCATGATTACGATTTTCAGATTCCAAGTGAGAACTGACCGAATACAATGTGCTTATGTAAAAAGTCCAGCAACACTGATGTGTGTAATCCCGTCTGCAACACACACACACACTAACATGGCACTACTGTGTCAGTGTTATGGCTGTGCTGAGACTGATCTTCCATCTAAAAAATATCTGCTCACTGGTGGTCCTTAGGGGGCCCTGGCCATTGAAGAACAGAGTAAAGGAGGTCAAGAAATGATGCAGAGAGAGATATGGCCTGCAGCCTGTCATTTTTAAACTACAAAGTGCACCTATAAGGTCAGTGGAGCTGATAAAATGGACAATGAATATAGAGAGGCATATGTAGAACCACAGGTGTGCAGCATCAGAATGGGTTTTTCTGTTCCTTTTGATCAACTTTCTTAATGTGTCTTTAACCTTCTGAGTATGCTCTATGCTTTTGTGATGAAAAAACTGAAGTCTTAGTCTTTGTGTATTTTAAACTAAAATAAGCGAAATTAATTTAATTCAAATTATCGTTTAACACTGATGACTTTTTTGTGCACATGCAGAAAAGTAATGTTGTCACTAGAACGGTTTATGTCCACCGTTTTCCATTTGGATGAAATGAGTGTGTAATTTGCAAAAACAGGCTTTTTTTTTACACCAGAGTTCAGTTAACAGTCCAACGTCTTGTATCTGCATTCTGTAGAAGTAAAAAAAAAAACAAAAAAAAAAACTTTGAGGCTATTTTCTTGCTTTCAGTTAACGGTATCTTCATAATATATTGAATAATTAACTGGCAAATAACGTTAAGCAATACGAATGCGATTAACTAAAAAATATATAATAAAGTAAAAAAAACTGGAGTAAAAAAATATACTCCACTGTAAGGAAACTGATGTGTGGGATAGAGTGGAAAGGGCAGTTCCATTTTTAAAAACATCCCATAAGCCAGTTTTTGTTTTTTTTCTGGTAGGAAGTAATGCTCTTTAGAAGGGGTCCACGTCAGTCAGCGTCTTAGGTTTCTAAAATTCCCTTAATTATTCATTCACATCATTTATTATTCATTTAAATACCAACTTTTAACATTTACACAGTGGCCAAAAACTGACATGCAATCGTAGTAAACATGTATGTCTGTGCAGTGTACTATGAGAGGGAGGACATGAATACAATGGGTCAAAATTAGCACATACCTCAAACACATGCTTTTGGTAGCCATTAACAAGCCACTGGTGTTCTGTTTAGATCTGTATTCTTGTCTAAATTGGAACAGTTCAAACAAATGTGTTCTTTTCTGGCAGGGACCTGTCACACATTGTCCAGTAGGGGTGAGGTTAGGACTCACAAAGACAGATGAATGAAGCCAATCCAAAGCCAGAATAATGTGTGTTTAGGGATTTTGTCCAGTTGGAACACCAGAGTGAGTCCAAAATCCAACCTTCTTGCTAATAGTTTGATGTTATTTACATTTACAGCATTTATCAGACGCTTTTATCCAAAGCGACTTCCATTCCCTTCCTACAGGGGGCAGTCTCTCCCAGGAGCAACTTGGGGTTAAAGGTCTTGTTCAGGAACCCAGTGGTGGTGCTGAAGGTAGGATTCGAACCCATGACCTCCCGAGGCAACTATCCTACCCACCAGCACCCCGTGTTATGCTGAAGAACTATGACATAACATTCCTTCTTAATTATCTGGCACACTTTGTGCAATTCACCAGTTCCACTAGCAATAAAACACCCCCATGCAAGGAAATGCCTCAACCCGCATCTCAGACTGTCTGGCCGATATTTCCTCCTGGATGGCGACCCACCACCTCAAGCTGAACCCCAGCAAGACCGAGTTCCTCTTCATCAAAGGGAGTTTGTCTCCAAGCCATGATCTCACCGTCTCTCTTGGGAACTCGACTATCGTCCCTTCT
>JBBJLR010034718.1:0-12440 GCA_037577145.1 Brachypetersius gabonensis
TTCTAATATTCAGCTGTTTTTGCTGCAGAAAGAAGCCGCTGCTGATAGAAATGACTTCAGACTATTTGCACAGGGGCTTAAGACTTTTGACCAGTACTGTATGTATTACATTGTGCCATGAAGTGCTTTTCACTAGAGGTGGATAGGAACTGACTAAACTTAAGCAATTTTCTAGCTGTTTCTTGTATTAAGTTGTTGTTTTTTGGAAGGAAACTTTTACTTCTACTTTATTTCACAAAAGTAACAACATGCATGGGTTCACTCTACTCTGGTTTGGTCGCCACGCATGTCGCTCAAATGTGTGAAAACACAGTTAAGTGTGACATCACCAGAATGACCTAAGTGTTATCACGTCCAACCCATCTGGAATAATTCAGCAAACATCAGTCTGACGAATGTTTTAGCTTGACTAAGGCCTCGGGCCGACCATGAGAATGAACCCATGGTGTTTATTTGGTCCTCCAACCATTTTTACAGCGTCCCAGTGCGCATTGTCCTGCTGAAAGGACGAGGTTGGAGGACGGGTTGGACATGTAAACACTTACAGGTTATTCTATGTCACACTTCTGAAACTAGACCTGGTAAAATGGTGTCTCTCCTCAAAACTATTATTATTATTATTATTATTATTATTATTATTATTATTATGCAGCAGTTGCTGGAACAAACTGCTCATTACTATCAGATCTGCACCGACTGGAGCTTTAAAAAGCTCTAAAAAGCAGCACTATTCTCGTCTTCCTTAAAAAGCAGCACTATTCTCGTCTTCCTTCTTTTAAATATCAGCACTTTTATTGCACTTTTAATGCTCTTTTATGTATTATTTTACTTCTTTTATCGCACTTATAGTTATTTTTATTTGATTTTTTAGTAAAGCACATTGAATGACATTCTGTGTATGATAATATGCTACATAAATGAATTTGAACTTGAAAGAGTCCACTGCTATCAGGTATATGTGGAACATACCAAAATAACATGCACATGAATGCTGGGAACTGAAGATCCCGTGTAGATCAGCAAATTCATCCGCTTGCCTTATTCCCCGTGGCGAATGCTCGTGCCATCGCTTCTTTTACTGTGGACTAACCACTGCGTATAGGAACAGTCCACAAAACCTGCCATTTATCGAGGTATCACTATTTTTTCTGCTTTAAAACAACTTCAAGAACTGACTGTTTACTTTCTGATATTTTCCACTGTTACAAAACAATCCTTCACCAGTCAGTGGTTTTAATGTAATCCCTGGGTGTGAGGATGTGTGAATAATCGTAGATCAGGGCAGCTCTGCTGGCTTACAGGCTGCGCCAGATTTGCAGGTTTCACAAGTCATTCTTTTCCTCTGAAAAGCTCCTGTCACCACACGAGTCCCCACCCAAACCTATGTATATTCACAGCACATGAAATTGGGGACACACGCCTGCACATCAAACACATGTATGTAATGATTTGAAGAGACACCTACCAGTGAATTGTTTGCTGTGTAATTCTGTTGAAAAATGCTTCCCTGCATTCCTTTCACCAGTGTTTGCACCATGGATTACCGAGTACCTCGGTCACATGTTATTATTCTGTAAATACACTCACCACTGACTTTATTAAAGTGTAAATATACTTCCATTCACCACTTCTTTATGAAATGTGTCTACCTTAAAGATCATTTTACATTTACATTTACAGCATTTAGCTGACGCTCTTATCCAGAGCGACGTACATCAGTGCACAAGTTGTCCTCAACTGTTTCTTAAACCTGTAAAGCAGCTTAAATCCACATCCACTATTTAACCGAAATACTGCACATTAGGCGCACATCTGTCAAATAATACCTAACCAGCACCTGCCAAACAACCCCTGTACAACACGAGTCATAGAAAAGTCGAGAGTAAAGACAAAAGTAAAGAAGGGTTTTTTTTGTGAAATAAGCAAGCAGTTTGAGAGACATAGTTAGTCGCCAAGGTGCTCCTTGAAGAGGATGCGTGAAGGACTCTGCAGATCTGATTGGAAGAGGGAGTTCTTCGGGGGCAAGACTGGACGAGACTGTGTGGCTTCAGTTATGAGGAAGGGTCGGATTCTTCTGATATTGTAGAGAAGGTATCTGCATGTTCTAGAGATCTGGTCAACCTGCGGCAAGAAAGATAGATCTTCATCTAGCGTAACACCAAGATTTCTTACCTACCTAGAAAGGATGAAAACTGAGTTCCCAACATAAACAATGAGATCGTGGCTCGGTGAAGGACTTTGATGAAGAGGAGCTCGGTCTTGCTGAGGTTCAGCTTGAGGTGGTGGGCCGCCATTCAAAAAGAAATGTTGGCCAGACAGTCTGGGATGCGGGTTGAGGCCTGGTTGTTGTTGGAAGGGAAGGAGAGTAGTAGTGGTAGGAAAAACCATGTGAAGCTATTACATCCCCAAGAGAACCAGTACAAAAGAGAAAAAAGAAGTTGTCCTAGGACAGAGCCCTGTGGAACACCAGTGGATATTCTATGTGGAGCAGACTGAGTGCAGTCTGCTCTAAATGTACATTGAGTGGATGATATAGTATGAACATGTCTGATTGCCGTGTTCAGTTTGCCATTTAATTTGTTTTATTAGTTTCCGAACAAGTACTCAAATACTTGTTTTCAGTACTTGAGTTCCCAGTTTTAGCGTCGCCCTCATTCAGATTTAGATGGTTATTATTACCATTTGTACATGGAATTATTGTATGTATTGCATCTCCAAGATTTTGCTTTGTAATTAAAAGAGCAGCTAAAAACACAAATAAATACAAAATAAACACATGAAAATGTACACACTGGATAAAAATTCACACTATGAATTGTTGCATTATGAATTATTGCACAAAACAATAGACTTTTGAGTGCAAAAAACAGTACATAAGCTGTGTGAGTGCTGTGAGGAATTACGTCTCCATGGTGTGAAATAGATGCCAGATGTCTTGTTTTGTTTCTGTTTTAATGTCCTTAGCATAACTATGACACTGCCTGAAAAAAAGTTACAGAACAGTCTTATTGGTGCTAATGCTCATTTTTATGCTTGGTCAAAAAGCCATACATGTACAAGGTGTGGAGTTTGGGGCTGAGGCAGCAGCTCTGTTTTTAATGTGAGCTCAGCAGAGACCTTACACCCCATCCTCACCACCTCTGAAAATCCAGCTTCAGGATGGGTGTTGGCACTATACGGTCTAAAATCAGAGCCATAATCCAGAAAAGGTGTTCTAGTGTAGACCCTATCGAAGAATAGTAATATTTGGAACACTGTACGCACCGGAGTGGGACACTGTGAGTTTCCTGAAGACATACGAGGTTTGAGGCAAAACTACTGATGTGAAAGGCTCTTGTTGTCCATTGATTTAGAACTGCATACTATGACATTTAGACTTAAGTATTTCCCCTGAAAACTCAGTCATCAGACTCTAGTGCATGTTTAGAGTCAGGGTTGGACTGGGGCAAAAAATCTGGCATTTTGAGCCGAGACTGGCCTATCAGGTGTTGATGGAAAGACAATGAAGCCCCTGCTCTCTGTCTCTCTTTTTTCGGGGTGGATGTGGTACGTGATACGGGCCGGGGGCCATCTTGCTGTTGTTTAGGGACGGGGGAGGGATGCTGTCGGGATTCTGCGCTGGACCAAAGTTACCGTCGGCCTACTGGTCAAATACCCGATGGCCTGTCCAGCGCTGTTTAGAGTCTGTTTAGAGGCTTTCCCTGTTTTCATTCTTACAAAATGTCCATTATAAAGGAGACCGGATGGAATGGACCGGATGGAAGGAGGATATAGTCTCCAAAATTCTGTCATATTGTCTCCAAGATTCTAATAAAGAGTCTCATAGTTTCTGTCATGTAGTCTCAGATTCCATTATACAGTCTCCATGTCTTGTTTGTGCGTTCCTGTGTGTTGATCTTACCTTCTAGTCCTTGCACTAATGGATTTAAACACCTCTGGAATTTCTCATGAAACCTAATATGAGTGTAGAGCATATTGGACACGTGTGACTGCAAACCAAACATAATTTGTGTCTGGGGTCTGTACACCAGCCATGTCTCCACCATGCACCGCCAAACCCCCTTCACTGACATTGGCTTTTTCCTTCTGTCCCAGCTTTCATCCCTTCAGTCCTCTTTGTCTGTCTCTCCGCCGCAGGGTTAGAGTTTGTGACATGGGCTTCCTGTCATTTCTGTGTTTTTTTCCTTCTTGGCATCCCTTCTTTGCAGCATCCCTGAAGAAATGCTAACTCTGAGATAATTCTGTGAGAACTGGGAGTTTAGATCTCACTGACGTGTGCAAGGCCATCAGCTCCGAGCCAATTCAATACAAAGAGCGTCCGAACATTCTGGACAAAGTGCACAATATCTCCAATATCTGACAGGTGTTGACTGGAGAGGTATGAAGCTCCCCAGCGTTGGGCTGTGGAGCAGCAGAACTGCATTCTGTGGAGCCTATCCAAAATCTTTTGGCATGTTTTGTTGTGTTTATGATCTAAAACTATTCATTCAACATTAGCACCTGGCCTCACTGTGCTCTAGTGACTTAATGTCATGAAATCCTCACAACAAAGTTCTGGCGTAAGGCCTTGCTTAATTTACAAACATATTGTGAATTTGATAGTTTTGTTGCCATGTTCAAAATGAACTAAATTAGAAAGATCTCTCCGCGGAAATGATTCAGACTTTTATTATTGCGCTCCCTCAGTTGTCCAGCAGAGGGCAGAGCAGGCATGTTTTTTCAAAACTCCAGCGGGGTCTCGCTGTGGTCTAAACACAGGTCGAGTTTAAGGATTACACTGTCAGTGTGTACTATTTTGTGGAAGACTGTAGAGAAATATTTGCCCTTGATCATTTCTCCCAGGCGTATGTTGGAATTCAAATGAGAAATCCAGCCTCTGTATTTAGTGAGAAACTACTGGGCCGTGAAACTAGATGGTAAAGAGTAACCCATGCTAAAACCAAGATTAAAGCATTACTCTACAAAAAAGCATCCACTGTGGCCAAAGGAGAACAACAGTGAACAGGTTATACCATTGTAATCCTAATTGCACAGTGCAAACATCCTTGAGTTTTCACTGGCAGGTTTGGATGCAGAGGAGTGTTGTTGCGCTCTACATGTGAGGACTGTTAAATTAGGTGCGTAGAACCCAAAAAGAAGTGTGAAAGTGGGTCACAGACTAAGAAAAAAAGACCCAAGGTCTACAAAAAAGGAGTTTTAGTCAAAGAAAGAAAGAAAGAAAGAGCAGCACAGACGTTTCAGCATGTAGCTTTTCTCTCTGTGTTCACAGTGAGTCAAACCACTGAGAAGCAATTAACAGGCACCCAGTGGGTTCAGTCAAGAGAGTGGTGTAGGTAGGATACTTGCTCTGGACCCAGAATTCATGGGTTCGAATCCTACCTTCTGCACCACCACTGGGTTCCTGAGCAAGACCCTTAACCCCCGAGCTGATCCAGGGAGAGACTGCCCCCTGTAGGTAGGGAATGGAAGTCGCTTTGGATAAATGCCGTAGATGGAAATGTGTGGTGGGAGGAGGTTTTGGCCGGAGCCAGATAATAAGTAGAGTTACAATAGTTTAGTCAAATACAAAAACATGAAAAAGACAAATATAATATTTGATATTTACAAAAAACATACAAGATTAAAGTCCTCATTCATTCCTTTTGAAGAAAGGCAACCAAGTTCTAAAAGCATTCTCTCTGAAGCCGTGTTTTCTCCAAGGCCCCGCCTCTTCGTTTCGGCAAGACTCTTTCAAAACCCAGAAGACTGAGGTCAGCACCAGAGTCCCCTGCGGCCTGGAAACGTCGGGCTACAGGTGACGCCATCAGATCTCCTCACCGCACTCAAATGTTCTAGAAATCTTGTCTTTTCTTCTTAGTGTGCGACCCACTTTCACACTTCACTGACAGGTTTGGCAAAGTATTTCTTAGGCATTAAGTAGCACTTCACTCTCAAGTACTGTGAATAACCAGCAAGCCCTGCAATAATGATAATAATGGACTACAGCACAGTGTTAGAAAGCCTCCAGTATTAGATGCCAGTTTGAAGCTCCTGTTTCACACCAGCCATTTAAAACCTAAAACCTCATTATTGCTGCCATAAGCAATTCAGCCGACCAGCACAGTGCTAAAAAACATTTTTAGTCTGACAGCGCAGCTCTTATCAGTATGTCTGTGTTTTTGTGGGCATAACTGGGCCAAGCAGGCCATGTTTTCCGAGACCTGTGGTGAGCAACTCAGAGTGTTTCAATAAGCTTGTTGCTCTTTACTCATCACTGCAGTTCTCTGCTGTCTTTTCAATGACCCAAGAAGTGAGAATCGATCTCTAGAGCTGATAACCCTTTCAGTTAATGCATTACATGGAAATCTGTAGTATCATCTTAAACAAACTCAAACAGCGCAGAGTGTGATTTGAACAAGACTCCCGGAGCCCGGCTGTTCCTTTAGACCAGGAGTCTTCAAACTTGTCCTTAAGGCTCCGTAACTTTGTTCCATCTTTATGCACTATGGGTAAGGTTGCAGCAAAATACGGACTGTCTGGAAAAACCCCTTTCTTAGTGAGTGTTTAACAGTCAGTACGGTGGAGTGAGGCAATCATTTAGGCCACTCTCAGGTCATGGGAGAAAACAGTGATGCACTTTCCACTGATCTGCATTGCACAGTTCTGTTCCTTGTCCAAAAAAAAAATTACAATTTAATCAAAATATGTGCTGCGATCACGATTTAGGGCTTAGACAACAATTCCTGTATTTTAATGTGCACTGCGTAACATCGCTAGTATCAGCGCTAACTACAACTACGCTAAAATAACAAACCAGGAAGCTCTTGCATGGGGGGTTGCAGGGCAGAAAAGTTAACCCAGATTCAAGCTTGGACAGGATTTCAAGAAGCAAAAAGAAACTGAAAAGGCATCGGAGTAAACATTACCTTGTTCCTACTGTAACTACCCAGATAACATGTCATGGCAGTAAGGATTGTAGTGCTGGATGTATTAGGCCTACAGTTAGATTTGGAGCCCAGTCTCACGAGTTCAGCCTTAACCCTAACCTAATCTTAATCTTAAACTTAACCCTAAATTTAACCATAAACTTAACCTTAACCCTAAACCTAACCTTAACCCTAACCTTAACCTTAACCCTAAACTTAACCCTAAACCTAACCTTAACCCTAAACTTAACCTTAACACTAAACTTAACTATAAACTTAATCTTAACCCTAAACCTAACCTTAACGCTAACCTTAACCCTAACCCTAACCTTAAACCTAACCTTAACCCTAAACCTAACCTTAACGCTAACCTTAACCCTAACAGTCACCAGCTAGCACCGATACTAGTGATGTTACACAGTGCACAGTAAAATACAGGTATTGTGAATTGTTGTCCAAGCACAAAAAAAGCCCTAAGAATGGTGTTGGTGTTATTTTTTGTTTTTCAAGCTAGGAGACTACGCAGAACGTTTTTCCCCACGAGGGGCTTGGGTTCTCTCCGATGACGCATTACAGTCTGTCTCTGTTTACTAATGAAAATAGATTGTTTTGTTTTGTTTATTTTTTTCTTTGCTGTCAGATTTTGGGAGGAAGTGTGAGAGAGAACGTGTGATGGTTGGTGGTAGGGGGGGGGGGGGGGGGGGATGCACTCTGGTTCCCACTATCCTCCACGGAGGCCTTAAATGAAAAATGAACGTCTGCTTTGGACAGACAGATTTGCACAGTAGTCAGATTTATCAGTGCTGCACACCTAAAGTCATTATCAGCAGGTTTAAGAATATTGTTTCTAATTCTAACTGACTATATACTTCCAAGGCTGCTGGTATGTCTGTATGTCAAACCTTAAAGGAGGGGTGCTTACAGTGAAACAATGCTCTTAAATAAAAGACAGTTTCAATTAAGAATCAGGGATTTTATGTGTGAGTGTCATACGGATGCACATGACAGCATCAGACCAATAAAACTGACCAATCAGTGTTTAATATGAAAAGCCGATTCCACTTCAACACTGAGCTCAAGCTGTTTGTGGTGGCCACACAAGAAAAGTACAGTATTATTTATGGTGGACTCTAGAATGGAAGGAAAGCTAACACTATATAACAGAACATGGCAAAGTTGCTCTATTAAGTCCTTCAGGTGGTTCTACCAAAGTTGTTTGATGATAAGATACAGCTGGGCTATTATTGTGTGTGTTTTAGCTAAATCATCGATCATGTTCAGTTAAAAAGTGTATTTTATGACAATTGGTAGATTTTTATAATGAAAACTATTAGCAAACTATTAATGCCATGCAAGGAAAGATATCTCAAAACAGGTATGTTGACTAGCTAGTCTAATTAGCTAATCAGAATCACAATAAGAATTAGAAAACTTTATTAACCGCGGAGGAAAATTGCTAAACTTGGGATATATCAAAACAATTTACTGACCACAGCAAAATACTGAAACGGCTAATGGCCAATCATTGCTGGTTATAACTACTTTCCGAGGAAAAGAATAGTTTTATATTTATTTAGCTGTTTTGCCCCACAACACACCATCTCCACTGAATCATGAACTGAGAGGCACCTTCACTTATTTTGTTCAAATTGAGAGAGGCTTGCGCTAAACAAGCTAGCATGCCATGCTCTTCCATTGGATTACCTAAGAGCCACATGTTCTGTTCTTATCTCTGTGAATGCATTTAATTGTTAATCTTATTTAAGTGTATTGAAGAGTTGGGGTCTAAAATTACAGATTATTATAATAATGGCATTTTAAAAGCTAGCCACTAATGGAATCAATAAACAATAGCCTGTGTTGCATTAGCTGTTTGCTAGCACTACTGACAGGAGAATGCAGCGGTAATTCAGGCTGTTCTTTTAAATGAAATGGGTGTCTCTTCTTGGGGCAACTGTATTACTATGCTGAAATGAGAGCTTACGGCTACTCTGTGTTTACTAAATGCTGGCGTTCTGTAGTCCAACCAGCCAGAGCAGCTCTGTCTTTGTGTTAGACTGTGAGTTGATGATTCATGAATGCCATATTAATGACATCACCCTCCAGAAGGAAATGTTTGGCAGGGAATACCTCATTAATCCGTCTACAGACTGTTTGCTAGTAACAAACTATGCAGTTTCTGTGCCGTTTATTTGAAGCCAAGCAGTTGTTCACAATTTACATTTACAACATTAACAATAAATAAATTCCTTTACATATAGATATTTTGAGAATACCACGGCATTTTTCAACATAATCTATAATAATCTATACAACATTCTCTGTACTTAAAAATATAAGCACATACGGATGGGTACGGTGGTGTAATGTGAATCTGTTCGTTTTAAATGTTCTTCCTCGCCTTGCGTTAGTGAAAGTAGCTTTTCTGTCTCTGTGGTTTGTTGCAGAATATTGTGTAGCATGTCAACATGTTAGCCAGCCACAGCATTAGCCTAACACAGAAGGAGGCCCCTTGAATAAAAGGAGCTATATATATGCAGGCCAGAGTTAGGAATGTGATGAAACCCCCTTGATCTCTTAGAGCAAACTGATGCTCACAGGCCTGAAGAACGACGAACTCCAGGCCCACCGCCGTCCAGATCGCGGCGCATGCCAGCCGTGCACAGTGCACTGTCCTCAGTCTGCGTGTCTCTACAGGCCTCCTGTAGACCAACAGAGCCTCCAGACTCACACAGCCCAGCAACAGCAAGCTGACCAGATGATGTGAAGCTAGAAGGCCACGCTCCAGTGCCTCTAGGGTCTCCTCAGGAAGTTTAAGGGCAGGTCCCAGAGCCTCCAGGCCCCAGCGCAGCAACAGCAGGCTGTCGGCTCGGGCCAGCTGGCCCAGCAGCACACTGGAGGCCTTGCATGAAGCACGTGGAGAGCTGAGGAGCAGAGCCGTGTAGAGACTAGCCAACGCACCGATTCCCAACAGTGTATTGTTCCTCAAAGGCAAGGCCAGCACTTGCAGATACTTCAGCAGCAGAAAATGGCGTGTGGTACTGTGAGGGTCTGGCCAGCCTATGATCATCATTTTGGTCGTCCTGGGAGGCAAAAACAAAGTGATGTTTTAACTTCATATTCACTTTTCAGGATCTTAAAAATAAATGTGGACCAGCAATGCTTTAAAAATGCTTCAGTTTAACATATTTTTTTGAATAAAACTTGACATTTTTATTTGAGCGGTTCTTTGGAGAACCAGAAATTGCTCTGACAAACATATTTTTACAATTTCATAGATACCAGGTATTGTCTACTCTAGCAAATTGAAAAACCTGTATTTACTCACAATGACAGAAAGATTCCGAGCATGGTGATGGTGTCTGGGCTGGAGTGTCCTTGTCCTTTCCCTGGTTTCCCTGGTGGTTGTAATTATTCTAGATGGAACGGTTTGTGTCGGCTGCTGCTAGTTTGAGTGAATAGTGAGTGTTGTGAGTGAAAGTGTGCTCCTGTCTCTCTCTGTTTATGGTCTTTGGCTTCGTCATCTATTCTCTGGCTGTGACTCAGCTGAGGGCCGCGAGGGATCAGGAATATGACTTCCAGCCCGCCCCCCCGCCCTGTCTGCTGACATCACTTCAGGCCCTCCAGCCTTGGGCCACGTGCATTTTTACACACTCCATGCTAAGCGCAAGTGACGTAAACTTCTTTAGTCCGTCTTTATCTGTTTTAACTGTGTCTTTTTTGTACACTAATGTGCTTCTATTCCCTCTTTTAATCTTCAGAAATTGCTTACTGCACAATAAATGACTGACAATAGCTTACTGGCACTAGAGACCTGAAAATGTAGCACATTGCATATAATTAAACATGTAAATACGTTTAAATAGCAAAAAGAGAACAGTGCTATATCGTATCAGGGTTGAGTTAAACTCAAAGGAAAGTTATTTGCAGTTTTACCACTGAGCAAAAGAGAGTATAACAAGATGTTTTTGCACCAGTGGTTTACAATGTGCTTATCAGGCCGAGATCAGATAAGGCGTACTGTATGTCTCAAACAGGAAGCTCAGTAATAAGGTAGTGATCCTCCGAGGGTGATTATAGCTTTTTGCACAAAACGTGTGCAGAAGCTGCTGTGCTAGAGCATTCAAAAGTGCACGTATAACAAACAGGTTAGTTAAAAACTTGTTCTTAGACTCAGAATTTAAATTCTTTATTCGGCAAGAAGTAAATGTAAATTAATTTGGGTGTAGGTATCAATATAGAACAAAAACAATGAGACAATTATGTACCATAATCATCATCTCAGGTACCATACCACATCATCTCAGGAAAGACCTACTAATTAACTTATTCACTGGATCAGCTTCATTATAGCAGGGGTATTACAAAACCAAGACCTACTCAGGTCTCTGAACCAGACTAAGTAACAAAAGAATTTATTGTGAATTGAATTGATGTAACATGATATTGTATTTTTGCCATATCGCCCACCCCTAGTTTAATAGCTTTTATTAATGTCTTACTTCTAAATGACTTTAGATCAACATTTCGTCACACATGTGCCCTTCAATTGACCAGTTTATGCCAGTTTCCTCATCACACAGCTGACTGTAAATGACTAAAGGAGGTTGTGCTGTGTAGTTGTACAGTAATCCCCGGATTCAGTCACACACAGATTTTCTTTCAGACCCGAACTCATAGTTTTTGCGGAAATCCCCACAATAACACCGAAACCTTTTTTGCTTTTTTGTGGCAATAAATGTATTTTTCTGGATTTTTTCACACAAGGGGACTCAGGGCAGGCTGTAGCCGAACTGGAAGCACTTTTTTCGAATTCCACACCAGGGTTGAGCCCCGAGCTCCAAGCGCAATTTCTCCACGGTGCAAACACTCAGACACTTCAAACTCCACAGTTCAGTAGATCTCCAGGAGACCTTTCCAACGTGTCCTCATTTGTATTTTTGCCCGAGTAGATCAGGGGTTATTCTCCAAAAACCTTTCACCCTGCCGCGGTGTCCCAATACTTTTGTCCCACGACCTTCCAAGTTACAGATCTCGGCAGGGAATTTAAATTAAAAGAGGTGAATACGGGTTTACCTTTCCATTTTCCATTCCTTTCCAATTTTTAATTACAAATCTGAGCCTTGATTTGACCTACTGTAGAAAGAGACCCTCCATTTTTAGAAACTTCCTTGTATTTGATGTGTCAACAAGAACCTTAAAACTCGGGTGTGTCCAAAATAACAAAGTGGCAGGTTAAAACAAAGTATAGGAGGTAAAACTGAAGGCCCTGAGCTATTAAGGTCAAAAGGTTCTGTCTTTACTCTGACTAGAATGGAAAATAGTTTTTTTAATCAAAGTATTTACTAAAAGCTAGTGGTGTCTCATAGTATACATTTTGCATTTAATTATCTGTTTGTTTTGGTGACGGATGGCCTGGGGCCTCAGAGTCAAACGATACTATGAATATTTCATGTCTCACACACACACACACACACACACACACACACACACACACACACACACACACACACACACACACACACACACAAAGCT
>JBBJLR010034736.1:0-12438 GCA_037577145.1 Brachypetersius gabonensis
TATATATATGTAAAAAATAATAATAATCAAATATAAAGGAAACAGCTAAGTAATCCAATCAAGTCCAATTTTATTTTTATAGCAAATTATACAGTTTCCAAAGTGCTGCACAAAGAACATACTATAAAAACAGGAAAAAATGAAAAAAATAATTTCATTTAGTATCACTAGTTGTTGTTAAAATAAAAATAAATAACAAATAAGAGCATTAAACAATAAAACTAGTAAAAATAAAAAAATGAATAAATAGATAGATAAGAGCATTAAACAATAAAACTATTAAAGAAATAACAATAAATAAAACGTTTCCACAGGACCACGCAATAAAAGTGGGTCTTTAGACGAGACTTAAAACACTCAACAGTGGAGGCTGTTTGGACGTGGGGGGGCAGAGAGTTCCAGAGTCGCGGACTACAGGGCCAGAGAGAAGGCCCAGTCCCCCCTGGATCTAGTCTTAGGCACCACGAGCTGGAGCTGGCCCTCAGACTTTAGAGTCTGCGCCAATGTATACATTTGAATAAGTTCTGTACTGTACTGAGGGGCCAGTCCATTCAAAGCTTTAAAAACTAACAATGCAATCTTAAAATAAATTCTAAACCGCACCGGGAGCCAGTGCAAAGACGCTAAAATTGGGGTGATATGTTCACACTTTTTGCTCCGTTAAAAGATGTGCTGCCGAGTTTTGAACTAACTGTAAGCGGGAAAGTGCAAAATGACTGATTCCAAAATAAAGTGTGTTACAGTAGTCTAGTCGCGAAAATATAAAAGCGTGAACAACGTGTTTTTGAAGATAAAAAAGGTTTTACTTTGGCTAAAAACCGAAGATGATAAAAAACTGATTTAACAACGACGTTCATTTGCTTGTCAAATTTAGAATCACTGTCTGTATTGACCCCAAGGTTGGTGACCAATGGCTTGAGGTGATTATCAAAAGGACCCAAATCCATTTGGGAGTCTCTGGTCCCAAAGATAATCACCTCCGTTTTGCCTTCATTGAGACAAAGAAAGTTGTGGGCCAACCAAGCCTTGACATCACTGAGACAGTCCAAGAGGGGTGTGAGGGGGTGTAAGAAAAACATGACTTTAATTAATCACTTGATTAAAAATTGAGTACTCATTAAAGTGTACATTCCCAAAGAATCAACGTAGTAATTACTTTGTGATTCTAATGATAAACACATTATTTAGTCATCATTTATGAAGGAAATTCATAAGTAATCTAAAGCTGTGTTCTCGCTCCAGCAGAACCTCACCATTTTGTGTACGTTTGTAGTTACAAATGGTATATATTTGAAGAAAAATGAAGTTTCATGTTGTATATTGTGTATGTAATTACTCTAGCATTTGGCAAAATAAACACTAGGTTACTCGATTCCAAATATAGTTTATTGCCCAACATCAGACAGTATGGTTTATTTTTTTACTAAAAGCATATGGATGCTGGATTTGCTGGTCTCTTCCCTTTGTCAAGAGTTTAGAAAGTAAATTGACAATTACTAACATGGATTCTTTAATAGAAATATGTACTTATATCACACAGGATATTCTGGGTTCCATATAGCTCAGAGCTATGCAGAAATGAGCATTTCACCCATGAATGTTCACCCATTGAAATCAAAATAACAAGGCTGAGATAGAACCAGGGCAAAACAACTTAAGAGCTAACAAAGAACCAACAAAGGTGGACACAATAAATGAGTATAATGACCTGACAGTGAAAACCTAGGCAAGGGAGAATACAAGAACAGGACATGATAAAACCAGTGTGGTGGTTTACAATAGCAGGTCAGAAAAGGTCTGAAGGGGGTACCATGGTGCTGCTCAGCCTCTTATTTATTTATACATACATGTATGTATTTTTTAAGCATAAGGTATTTATTCTTTTATATTACCATATAAGCACTGTAAGGTGTTGTAGCCTTTGGCTGTATTTACAATGTCTCTTGTGCATTGTTTCATCCATTACTAAGCTTATCAACTTTGAGCTTGTGTCTATGTGTATTTTCTTGTCCTCTCCAGGTCAATGTGGAGACTGTGGCCCACCTGGCCAGCATGGTTGTGTAGGACCAAAAGGACCTCCAGGATGTCCAGGTTTGAGTTTGTGAAACTGTAAAACTAAGAACAAGCCTGAAAATTGTTCACTAAATGAGCAAGGATTAAAAATCTAAAAGCAAAACTAAAATGAAAAGTAATTTAGTCACATTGCTGTGTATGTTCCTTTAGAACTAGATATTTTGAATGACAGGTTGCCTGGTCCTGGCGGGCTGGTGTCCAGCACAGTTTGGTAGTTCCCTTCCTCAAACAATACCCTTAAACATCTATTTAATCTGGCAATTAACAGGTGAGTTGACTCAGGTGTGTCGGAGCAGGAAAACCACCAAATGTTGTTTTGTGCCAGCCATCCAAGACCAGAATTAGCCGTCCCTGTTCTATAAAAGAGGTTTCTTATAATAAAATAAGAATCCTTATACTGTCTGTCTTCTAATCTACTAGAGCTTGTTGATGCTGTAATTACACTCTGCTGTGTTTCATTCAGGTAGTAAAGGTGAAGATGTGGTCAGCAGAAACAGTCCTGTTCCCGGAGATCGGGGTCCACCTGGAAATACAGGAGAGAGAGGAAGTCATGGAGATTGTGGCCCACCTGGGTCACCAGGGGAAGAAGGTATACATGAAGATAAACATACATGCGCAAGCACAAATTCACACAAAGAAACAAGTACACATCCACATGCCAACTATGTCATGAGCAAATACAATTGCAAAAACTCTCTACCAGTTCCCCACGGTGTATTCTTGTTCCTTTAGGATCCAAAGGCCAGAGTGGACCTAATGGCAAAAATGGTAAAACTGGTGACAAAGGACCAAAAGGAGAAAATGGTGAAAATGGACAACAAGGAGCACCAGGTAAGAGTGGACATGATAGTGCCATGGACTTACAATCTTAATAACTCAGTCTGTAAAAGTTCCAGATGACGACATCTTGAAGAAAGCTAAAGTTTAAAATCTAGTTTCACTAAAGGAGTTTTGAGGTCATAACTTCCATAAACAGTTAACCTACATTATGGTGCTCAGTTAGGTTGTTCAGTGTCTCAAAAAAGAATATTTATACCTGGTATTATCCTTGGCAGTGGTGATATGCATGTTGTATGGATGGACATGTCAAGTAAGTTTGTGACTGAATAGCCAAATATCAGTAGCCAATTACCAAAGTGATTCAAGCCTAGTGGACCTCCCGCAAGGCTGGTGGCTCTGGTACCGATCAAGCTCGAGAGTCACTGGATCGTGGCTAAACAAAGAAAAAGGATGGGAGACGTCACAGCTGCCTTCGTACATCCGCGTTAACTTGCCACACTGCTGATCAAAAGTGCCTTTATACCTGCTGCTTTGCTCGTTGAGGGTAATGGCCAAATTCCCACCAGCTATATACTGCAGCAACAATTAGCCTTTCAGAGTAAGATATAGTGTCTGGCAATACTGTCCAAAACTGGTACTCAAAGTTCAAGTGAGAGCTGTATTTGGGATTCAGTTGTCCTGGACCATGGGGAGTGTCCCAGTTTACTTAATTTTTTGAGTTCATTGAACTAGTATTCATAACATAAAATATCATTGGAACCTTGTATTTTCATTGTTGTACATAATTTGTAAATTTGTAAACTTAGCCAGCAGTAACTTGATTAAATAGCTGTTGTTGATTTAAGAATAGCTTTACAGGTTTAAGAACAATTGTGGACTACTTCAAGCACTGATGTACGTCACTCTGGATAAGAGCGTCTGCTAAATGCTGTAAACATAAATGTAAAAATCTGTCTTTCGCATTGTCAGATCAGCATGATGAATAGAAGTGAATCTTCTATTCACCCAAACTGAATTCAAATAAAAACAATGCTTCGGAATCCTCTGAGACTTGCAAGTAGACAGGAATGCCTCTTTGTGCAAAAAGACACACAATCTTTCTATATATAAAAAAAAATCTGTATGAGTGGTACAGAATTTGCAGGACAGTGTAACCTGCTGATTTTTTCAGTCAGATGTTGACCTTTCTACCTGCCGAGGGAGTACAGCTACATGTTGGTGGCTGCTGTGTACTCCCACCTAGCCCTAATGCTAACAAGGCACTAATAGAACTGTACAAAGTAAGCAACCTGCATACAGCATACCTGTAAGCATTTCCCATTGTTGCTGGAGGCTTCAACCATGCCAGAGAAATGATGGTGATGGTGGTGTAGTTACTGCACTTTGGCTTTGTAGGGCAGTATAGCCAGATGGTGCAGTTTCAGGGTCTACTGTAAAAGGTGACTTGATCAACCTGGAGTAGTACACAAATTCTGTGACTGGCTACATCTACAAATGCAAAGAGGATTTTACTTACTCTAAGTATATCACAATGAGAGCCAGCCAAAAGCCCTGAATGTTGAGTGAAGTGTGCACACTGGCAACTGCAACATGTCCAAGAATATTATTGGGTTGCCTTTTTTCTTCATTAGAAGAAAGATTCACAAGGCCTGCAGCATAACATCAACTCCCCCATAACCTGCTTATATACACATGTACAGCCACGTTGTCCAAAGGACTGGTTCGCACATAGACAACAGATATGCTTTATAACATAACCAAATCCAAATTACATGTGCCAGCTAAACATACCACTCAGTTTGTCTAAGTAACACTTAGCATCTTTCCAAATGCTTCAGTCAGTTATTAACTAAACACCAGTAACATTTGTCAATTTATTTTAAAATTTGAATGCATTTTTTTCATCTTTGATGTCGTTATAGTATGCATTTGTAAAAATTGTGTAAATCAAATTTAGTGACTAGCAAATCTATTATAAATCTATCCTGATAGTCTATTCGTGCTCATGCCCATGTTCAGGTGTGTAACATGCTCATGTGTTTAACCTGTGATGCTAGTGCTTGCTGTAATGCTTAGGTATCCCTATGCTTTTTTAGGACCTGAAGGTTACACTGGTCAGGTTGGTCAGAAAGGCCGAATGGGTCTCCCAGGAAAGTGTAAGCCCAACGTTGACAAAGACAGCTTCTTGTTCACCAGACACAGTCAGGGACAAGATGTGCCATACTGCCCGCAAGGAACCAAGTCACTCTACGCTGGATATTCGCTCCTTTTTATCAATGGAAACAACCGGGGACACGGACAGGACCTTGGTATGACACAGATGCAACCAACCACACATACAAAAGTTCAACTGCTGTTCTACATAATGTTACTAGTCATAATTGAAGAAACAGGGCTGGCGTCAGAGCGGATCTACAGGGCTGGTATCTAACTGACTATGGGGGGAGGGGGGGGGGCACTATTGATCATGAACTATATTCATATGAGCGACACTAGAGGGTGTAGGGGGCGCATGGTGACTCGCTAGGGGGGGGCAATGCCTTTGAATGCACCCCTTGATGCCGGCACTGTGAAGAAACTATTCTATTATTCCTTACTGCAAAAAATATTTTTGGCTTCATGACATTTGCTATATCGATGATTAATTAGGAATTCTGGCTACTGTTAAGTATGATTTATACTTATCAATAAAAAGGTTTTAAAAAGGGGTTCTTTGGAGCAGAAAAAACAAACAGGAATCATGAAAAGGTTTTGCCATGTGTCCAGGAAGTGGAATAAAATCTCTGAAACACACTGGAATGAGGTACTTTTAGAAAAAAAAACCCTGAAAATACAATGAAACATAAATGCTTTTTTACAGTTCTTCAAATATGGCCAGTCAGATTTTAGAACCTAATTCCCAACTGACCACCTTTCAGAACACGTGGTGCGAAAGACGTATGAAGAAATCACAATGCACCAAACAATTAAGGAATGTAGTATTCTTTTTTCTGCTTTTGTGAAAGGCTGTACTTTTTGTATCATGTATAAAATATACATGTTTCAAAGTATTTGCTTACATTTTCAGAAGCAAAATCATCATACAAAACAATGGGGTATACGGTTACATCCTTCAAATATAGAGCATTTGTCAGCATTTTCAAAATAGATTTCTTTACTGATTATTACAGAAGCACCACTTTCACTGCTAATTATGAATAACTAATATATGTATTTTGTGTGTTGTTTGTTTCAATGTATTATCGTGGGCGTGTTTGAAGGCACTCTAGGGAGCTGTCTAAAGAGGTTTTCCACAATGCCTTTCCTTTTCTGCAATTCTGAGGATACCTGTCGCTACGCCTCTCGAAATGACTACTCCTACTGGCTCTCTACAAATGTGTCCGTGCCTCATGACTTGCCACTGATATCTGGTGATTCACTGGAGCAGTATGTCAGCAGGTACACTCAGAAAAAATGCTTTAAACTGTAAATATGGATCACATAAACACAAACACACATGCACAAATATTTTCTCACATTCATTTCTCACTTCATCTCTCGCAGATGTTCAGTATGTGAGGCTTCTGCAAATGTAATAGCAGTGCACAGTCAGACCACTCAAATTCCACAGTGTCCCGAGAAGTGGACGTCTCTGTGGCGGGGGTATTCTTTTGTCATGGTATGTACCACTTTCTATAAATAAAACAAACTTATTACAGTGTTATTATTTAAAAAGCATACCAGTTGATGCACCTGATCTCATGAAGAACATAAAGAATTCTCTCTCATTCAATTGAGACTCTCCTTTTTTGTGGGACTTTGGCTCTGTTTTGCTCACATATTTATTACACTTTTTATTTATTTCTTTAAAATCTTCTTGATTCACTGTTGGATGTTGAAAACATTAAAACTTACCAGCTGTTTTAATGTTTTTGGTCAGATCTTACTTTTCTGCCCTGATGTTACATGTTTTTGGGGTGATCAAATGTGATCAAATGAACAATTACAATAAATAGACCACTGGTGCAGCTGGTGGTCTAGTGGTTAGAGCATTCACTCTGCATTGTGTGTTTGTTCTGTGGTGTGTTCATGGGCACAAAACAGAGATCCGATATAGGAAGTTAAAATTGGTTAAATCTTATTTAAAACACAGTTCTGAAAGGATCAGAACTTTAACCTGGTAATGTGTATGTAACCTTTGTTAAATCTGTTTTCCTACTCTAGCATACAGCATAGAGAAACTTTCTTTGAATAAACACACTAAACATAAAACCAAATGGTAATTTAAAAAATCTAGCTTTCGATTTATTAAACTAAGATGACTATAAATAAAAAACAATGTTTGCTAAAATGTACTAAATTTATTACAATATGTAGACGACCATGTGTGTCCTCAACAACTGAGAATGTTGGGTTATTAAGGACAGTGAATTTTATTGTAAACTTTATTATATATATTTATTATATTTTTCAAACCCTTTGAATACTCAGGCTATTATTGTGCCAATCTTACTGATTCCCATCATGAACAATGAATACAAATTGCTTGTGTAATGTCCCTCAAGGAAACAATAACATTTCCTTACAACTTCCTATAAGCCCATTGTCTGTTGTATACTGGAAGCGCCACTTTTGATCATTTTTACCAAAATGTTTCTGTGCTTGGAATTTTGGTGCATTCCTATACTAGTACCATGCAGATACATACAAATATCGTATCAGTCCAATCTTAACTTCTGTTGCACATTTGCTGTCATATTTTATAAAATGTTTGATGTTTACTTGTATGTTTTTTTTTCTTGTGTCTAGCAAACAGGTGTGGGTTCAGAGGGCTCAGGACAGCCATTGTCCTCTCCTGGTTCATGTCTGGAGGATTTCCGAAAAGTTCCGTTTATTGAATGCCATGGTCGTGGCACTTGTAATTTCTACAGTGATTCTTACAGCTACTGGTTGGCTGCTCTGGACCCAAACCAAATGTTCAGGTAAATGATATGCATGTTCTGCTGTATTTAAAAGGAATTTTTCCTTAGTATTGAAAATATTAGAAATGGGACTGAGGTTTTACTAAATACTCTATATGCCCCCGCAAACATTTTAAGCTATCTTTTGCATTCCCTGTTTAATTCTACATTCTCTCAGAATGAAGCATATTTTATGGAACATCACATTTAATTTAGATTTCCTTAATGTTACAGTCAGCTTCAGCATTCATGACGGTACTATTAACAGAAATACATTTTTAACAAAACCTAATTTCATAGTTATTGGCACCCCTATATATTCTTAGGCATGGTGCCCTTCTCATTTTTATTTAAGTCCATCTGAGTGAAAAACTCTCTTCATCATCTGGATGAAGATTAAGGAAAGAAGATGTCTGAAAATACTTATATCTGTGCTTAAGGCAAAGATTATTTTTTTGTATTAGGGTGGTGTTGGCGTAATGGGTAGGATACTTGCCTCTAGACCAAGAGGTCATGGGCTCGAATCCTACCTTCAGCACCACCACTGGGTTCCTGGGTTCCTGAGCAAGACCCTTGACCCCAACTTGCTCCGGGGAGACTGTAATCCCTGTAATTAGGGATTGGAAGTTGCTTTGGATAAAAGCTTCTGATAAATGCCTTAAATGTAAATGTTGTGTTAATATACAAATAAAGGTAATCAGGGTAATGGAGGATGAGGAGGGATGCAAATGCATCACCACAGACTTTATTAACTATAACAAAAATAGAAAACATGGATACACAACCAAGATTCAGAAACAAAACTAGTATCCACATACATAAGATATAGTTATAGTTGACCGTCAACAGATCGAGAAATAAACACACAGCTGGGAAGAGGCAGAGTTACAAACAGTGACAACATTCAGTGGGATGACTGGATAAGGGTGGAGCCAGGAAGTGACAGAATGAACAGAAAACACATGCTCAATGTACCAAAGACAAGGCGTGGCAGGAGAGTAGTAAACAGAAGAGCTACTGCACTATTTTTTTTTATGCACATTTTTATCTGGAATGCTCTTAGTTAAGGGTTGACTGTGTATGAGCAATATTTGTATGTGTTATTTTGTTCTTCAGTAAACCAGACCCACAGACACTAAGAAGAAACTGCCCAGGCAAGCTCATCAGCCGCTGTCGGGTCTGCATGAAGGTGCTGGATTGCTGTTAGAGACAATGAACTTTTGGGCTGGCTTCCCTAGAGGCAGTTGAGCTGGTGAGAACTTGCCTACAGTCCCATCTGAATTAGTCTTTATGCCTTTCCACTTTATCCTGTCCCTAAACAGAGGTTGTGTCCACTTGTCAAACCTGTTTGCAGCTCCTGTGTTCTGTGAGAATAGTCTTGATGGATGCGCCTCTTGTGCACAGAGGCCTATGAGGAAATACAGTGGGGCTTACTTGAAAATATTAGACTACTTTTGCCCAATTTAAATGATTATTTTCTAACTGGATGAGGGGTCATATGTACAATGATCAGCAATAACATTAAAACTAGTGACAGGTGGACCAGATAACATTATCTTGTTACAAAAACAAGATGGGGTGGTGATGGCCTAGTGGTAGGATACTTGCCTGTGGACCAAGAGATTATAGGTTCGAATCCTACCTTCAGCACACCACCACTGGGTCCCAGAGCAAGACCCTTAACCCCAAGTTGCTCCAGGGAGAGACTGCCCCCTGTAGTTAGGTTATGGCAGTCGCTTTGGATAAAAGCTTCTGATAGATGCCATTAATCTAAATCTAAAAATGGGGAAGTGTAATGATTTGTATTGACTCTGACAAGGACTAAATTGTGTTTTCTGGGTTTGAGTACCTGTATAATGGTAGCTCCTGTGTGCAGTGGTAAGTACTTTTCAAAACTGGTCCAATGCAGGCTTGTCCATCTGATCTGATCTCTCATAGAGCAACTGTAGCACAGATCTCTGAAAGGTTCATTCTGGCTATGATAGAAATGTATCAGGACAGACTTTGCTACATATGGCCACGGTTTCCATAGTTTCAGTGGTGACACTCAGAATTGAAGGTTGCATCGTCTGATGAAACATGTTTTCTTGTACATCAGGTCAAATGCATGTGTAGCACTGAACTGAGGAATACATGGCACCAGGATGCACTATAGAAGCAAACCAATGGAGGTTGTGTAATGCTCTGTGCAGTGTCTGCAAGAATTTTAGGCGCATGTTTTAACATTATAGCTGATCAGTGTATATCCTCCATGAGTGCTGATCTAGAATGTTTTTCCCTTTTTTATATGTCTAAACACCTTGTGCAGAGCACTTGACTTGGATGACTCAGTAAAAACAGCCAGCTATCTTTCTGTGAGGCTGCAATCAAGCAGAAAACTAATTTTTGCATCTAAACTGATTTCTGACAAAAAATGGCTTAAAGGAGTCCACATTAATCGCATTTTAGTGTGACAACTTCTTTAATTTAATCTAATTACTGAACTGAAATACAGCTTTTATTTTGTAACTGCTGAGAGAGTCCTGTACAGCAATGCCATTCACATAAACGTCAGAGTACTCGCATACATCTGCTTTGACTGAGTGTACAGCAATAAACTGCATGTCTGACTGTTTTTCACCTATTGATTTATAATAATAATAATTATAATGCAAACTTCATTAATAAAGTTATTATTTTTACTGAGGCAAGCACACCATTAAGGCCTAATGACCTAATTACTCACAAGCACTTTTCACCACAAAAGCAACTGCCTGCATTTTGCTACCCACATTACACTACATCAGACTGTGAAACCATTCATTGGAAGGTAACTTTTCTCTTGCTGTATACTCATTGCGGTCTCACTGTATAGGTTTGAATGTATGATAGACGATCATTATGTTATGCTGTCTTTGCCAGTTCCTTTGTATAAACTAATGAGTCCATTTCAGAGTTGATCACACATTGCTAGGTGCCTGTTTGGCAGATTAAGTATTTTTTCTCCTTTTTCCCCAGTTTAGTGGTCCTAAAATTCTAATCAAGGTTGATGGTCTACTTTGCTTAAAGAACATGAGTCAAAACTATACAATCTCACTTGTACTTTTGTGATCTTTTTGTATGTTTTTGTGGTCTAGTCTTTAATGTTTTAAGTGTTAATGCAATACCTTTAATGTTGCAATCTGTGTCACTCCATTTTAAGAAATCTGGTTGATTTCAACGGCATGCATTTTAAGATGTCTTTGCTTGTCAGGTTTGTTCAAAACATTTCTTTTGCATATGATAATTAGAAGTTACTTTATTATCTTGATGCTCATTTTTTGTATTCCAAACTGTTGCCCTTTCATACACAGTAATCAAGCAATGACTAAAACTAAAGTCATTAACAAAATAGAAATCCATTTGTAAATAATTGGACCACCATGATTAACTTTTAGCTTGTGAATGTATGATTCAACTGCTGCAGCATATTTTACATTGACATAAAAGTCTTTGTACTTGTTCCTACAGTTGAGGTTTACATACACTCATCATGGGTATGAGTTTCATATTCATTTTGGGCTTTTAATGATTTATTTGAACCATTCATTTTCCTGGGCAGAATGATTATACAACTTCAATGATTTTTTTAAACAAGAATTGGATGCACAAGACTGAATTTATTTAAAATTTCTCTCTAATCAACAGGGGAAAAAAATATATACACAGGCTCAAATATATACATCCCAACTAATATTTGGTTAAATGTCCCATAACAAGTTTCACCACGATCAAAAGCTTTTTGTAGCCATCAACAAGCTTCTGCCATAATTTGGGTAGATACCTGACCACTCCTCTTGGCAGTATTGGTACAGTACATTTAAATAGGTTGGTTTCCTGGCATGGACCTTGCTTTTAAGCATAGTCCACAAATTTTCAATAGGGTTGAGGTCACGGCTTTGAGAGAGCCATTCCAGAAGCTTAATGTTAGCCTGCTTTATCTATTCAAATGGATGTATGTTTGGGATCATTATTTTGTTGGAACAAAATAATTTAGTTGGAAGTAGATCCCCTTCGTTATTCCATCCTCTTTATACAATGCACAAGTGCCATGGGCACTGAAACAGCCCCAAAGCATGATACTACCACCACCATGTTTGACAGTTGGTACGGTATTCTTAGGCCTTCTTAAGCCTCTCCTTGGCTCCTCTAAATTTCTGTCAAGGTTGAAGGTGTTGATTTTGGAGCCGGGGCTTCTTTCTTGGTCTCAGTCCATGGCGATATAACACACTTACGTACAGTTGTTTGAACTGATGATCTTGGAATCTGCAGTTGTTTAGAGATGGCTCCAAGAGACTTTCCCAACTTGTGTAATTTTGACCCTGTGTTGATTAGAGACAATCCTAGATATATTCAATATTGTGCACCCAATTCTTGTTTTAAAAAATCATTGAAGTTGTATGTTGTGTAATCATTCTGTCCTGGAAAAAAATGGTTCAAATAAACTGTTAAAAGCCCAAAATGAATGACATTTATTTATACTCATGATGAGTGTTGCTATTTAAGAATAAATTTGTGGTCAGAAGTTTACATACAGGTGCTAGTCATACAATTAGAATATCATGACAAAGTTGATTTATTTCAGTAATTCCATTTAAAAGGTGAAACTTGTATATTAGATTCATTC
>JBBJLR010034756.1:0-12436 GCA_037577145.1 Brachypetersius gabonensis
CACACACACACACACACACACACACACACACACACACACACACACACACACACACACACACACACACACATACTTTTACGTTTCTCAGACATTGGGATTGTATGAATTTAATGTTTTTATGAATATAATTTCGGTAAAATCAGTGCAGACAAAATTCTGCGCCCCCCCTCCCCAGTGATCTCTCGCGCCCCCCTCAGGGGGGCTCGGACCCCAGGTTGGGAACCACTGCCTCAGAGCACCGCAACAGTTCTTTCAGAGCCCTTAACTTAAATGCATGTGAAGCCACTTGGAAATAACTGACAAGCACATGTGGGATTGTAGTATGATGTTTATTCCACACATTTACAAGAAAAAATGTTTTGGGTTTGATTTTCTGAGCCTAATTGTGTTAAGATAAGAGATTAGAGTGTTACATCCATAACCATCACTGAATGTCTTCATGGTCTCGGGAGATGGAGCAGAGCGTAGGTGCTGCGGTCCTGACGTGGTCTCACTTCTCTGGCAGATGGGGGTAGTTCAACCTCAGCATACTGGGGAAACAAGAAGAGGCTTATTAAAAAACAAGCGTTCTAATTATAGGAAGTATACTTAATTTTAATTAAGTTGTATTAATATGATTTTAAAACTATTAACTGTTGTACCAGCTAAATAGGCATAGATAATCAACAAGCTGCTCTGGTTTATATTTAAACGAAGAGTTTTCCTACCTGTACAGAGTCTTGTTGCTGCTGTAAATTAGAGTCTGAATGTGATGATCGGCCTTTAAGATATCTTCTGCAGCGAATCACTGATAGAACTGGAACATAGCAAACAGTATTTGTTATTAGTTCTCTATAATATTGCGTTTCTGTAGATAAATCAAATATCTTTCACTTTAAACTTCTGATTATTGAAGCTAACTAATAAATACTTTGACAGGTAAATGCTAATTTACTGACACTGTCACTAAATAAACTAGTTTTTGTGAACAAGGAATCTTTCTCAAAACTATCTCAGTACATTCAGCCACAAACATCATTGGATTTCACTCACCAATAGCTGCACCAGTAAAAATGCAGTTAAACAGAGCAGACACAGCTGTCAGGCTGGGCCAGGGTGTGTGAGGTGGTGGTTTTTGATTGTCCTCTGTTTTATTTCCAGACCCAGGAGGTGGTAACACTAACAGTATAAAAGCACAAGTGTAGCATTAATTTAATAACTGTAACTCAAGAATCATCTAAACAATATCTTCAGAGACACTTACTGATGGTGTGAAGCCTCGTTCCATTACTGAAAAACGGTTCTCCAGTTTTTACACAGTAATAATCTCCCAGTTCATCTTCTGTGATGTTTCGTATCAGTAAAGAGTTTCTAGTTTGTGATGAAAACTTCTGTTTAGAAAAGCCGTTATAGAATTTGGGTGGAATGTTCTCACCACCACTAAAGGTGCGCAGTATTAGCACTGGGGCGCTGCATTGTCTCTGTATAAACCAGTATATGTCTCCTCTACTAGAACTGGGAAGATCACAGTTTACCGTTATGTTTAGTCCCAGTTCAACTTGGACAACCTTCACATCAGTAACTGCTTCAGTCCACACCAAAAAATCTACAAAGAGAAACACCTTCAAAACATCACCCTCACATTTAAATCAGGTTTAAAATGACTTTTACTGCTATTATTCAAAAAAAGACTTACACATCGGAAGTAGTACATTCTTCATGTTGTCACCTGAAAGCTCTGGATGTGGTGTCTATTTAAGTTCCCCTGATGTTTAATGGCAGGAAGTAGATCAAGGGCTTTGCAGCACCCCCTGTAGGCCCTGTAACACATCTTGTAGTCTCTGCTGCACCGCCTGTAGACCATGATGCACCCCTTGTAACATGCCCTGCATGCACTGCAGCACCCCCTTTTTTTTGCACCCAAAATCTAAATCAATCTAAACCTAAATCAATCTGCCATCAACAAAATGTTAATGTCTCCTATAACAGCTGTAACACCCTGCTCTCACAGATGCATATTATGAGCTGTAAAGCAAGGAAAGAGTTGGAGGCTGGGCCAGTAGGTTCAACTGCTGGAGCACAGAGTGTTTAAATTCAGACTCAAGAGTTTGATTTGAAACAAAACTCTTTTTATATGTATATAATTATATTGAACAAAAAATCACTCAAAGCAGTTAAAACTTCTGTACACTTTTAATTTTAATACACTAAATGAAACTCAAATGACAATTTGTTGTGTGTTAAATCAAGTTCAAGTGCAATAACAGTTCCCAAGAAAATGTGTGTGTTAAAACTAGACTTACCACACTGAGTGGATACACACACAAGATGATGGCACCAGTGCAGCCACAAGGTTTTAATTCCACAACTGAATCGTCACCCCTCTTTTGATTCTGTGGAGATACCACACCATTCCACAGTTTTAGAAACTTTTACCAGCGGCATTCGCTTATGCTTATCGAGAGCCAAATGCCAAAGTCTCCTCTCTCCTGCCCCCCGCAGCTTTCCCCTCACCATCTTTTTTACTGCCAACAGGTGGATGGAGCTACCAGGCAGGATGATTTTTCTAATTGGTTGGCCTTGTATAACTCTGTTTGATGTGCTGTCACAGTAGAAGCTGCATGGGCTTTTATTGTCCTTCCAGCATGATGTCATGATGTCACCTTGGTCTTGATTGCTTGGTGCGTGCTCAGTAGATGCTCGCTGCATGTTAAAGAAATCATATTATTATTTGGGTTTTTACACCCTTTCTAGACAGTATTTATTTTAATTTTAGAGCAAGTAAGTCATGGCCTTCTAATAGCCAGCAAGCCATACCGTAACTGGTAGCACGCAATACCTTTCATGGCCTTGCAGTGATCAGCACCATTTCTCATCAAGATGGTGGGACGATTGTGACAGACAATACATGACAGAAGACAGATAGGACACATCATACTGATTATATGTGGAGAATAACACACTGCTAACTATAGAGTAAGACACTACAAACTATAGGATAAAACACTGCAAACAGGTTAACTAATACATTTCCCCCACAGGGCACAATGGCCAAAAACACAAACTCGGGAGATACCTGAAACACAAGGCTTGTGGTTGGGTGAGGGTCAACAGCCAACTAAAACACTGGAACTTAAATACTCTAACAAACTTAATTATCAAAACACAAAACAGCTGATACACATAAATAAGAACAAACCCCAGTTTCAGCCTAGAAGTCCCATACTTTAAACCACAGTGGCCTCTAGTGGAGAGAGGAAGAGAGAAAATAAGAACATTTTTCCCAATTTCATCAGAAAGTTCCAAAGGATAACTGCAATCTAGACAAAGTCTCATACATTTCATATACATTACAAATGCTGATGAATATTTTAATTTTATTGAATGCCAAAAACTTCTACAAATAATCTCACATTTGTGTAAAGCATATTTCACATTTCCCATACAGTATTGCAAAATACTCATTTATTCACGTTTTACTTCCTAAGAGACACACTTTCTTGTAGTCACTTCAGGAGGGCATGACGTGATCATTGTCCGCTGATCATTATCGGCTGGAGATCGTCCAAAGAACCAAAACTGTTGGTGTTAACATCATGGAGAACTTCATGTGGACTCTCAACACCAGCTCTATCAGCAAGAAAGCCTAGCAGTGTCTCTAATTCCTGCAGAGGCTGAGGAGAGCGAACCGCACCCATTCTCTGTCCTGTTCCTGAGATATTTTTACAATTATATGTATTGCTGTTGTTCACCTCTGTTCTGCATTTCTGCACATGTAACTTTCCACTGCTAGAATACAGTAGTAGAGCTGGAGACGAAACTAAATATTTTCTTGTCTGCTTGTTTTGCTGCTCTTGTGGTTTTTTGCACTCTCTTTCACCCCATTTTTTATGTTTTTTTCTTGTGTTGCACTCCTGGACAACGTTCTTTCATTTGACTGTGTACTGTGTATTAGACTTGTAGTCAAGACCGCCTAAACCAAGACCAAGACACTACCAAGACCAGAGGGTATTGAGACCAAGACCGAGACCGAAAAATAAACAGACTCCCTTAACTTCTGTGTTCTGTTGAGGACTGACATGATGTGTACTGACTGGTCCCAAAGTCATCTGACAAAACAGCTAACACCTCCAACAGCTGTTTAAAGAATGGGAAATATGTAACTGATTTCAATTATACTTCATTTGTAGATGAAACTGTACCATCAAATTGAAGATACACAATTATAAACTTAAATAAATTGCATCATGTCCCATTGTAGTAGTACTAGCCAAATTACACTGTATGATATCAACTTCCCTGAAATGGATAAGGCCTGTTAAGTCAACACAACGTGAAATGCAGGTGTTATTTAAAAGTCAATGGTCATATTTGTTTAGTCAAACACCATTTTAGGTAAAATACTGTAATCAAGCAATATAACAATAGAAAACAGACATTATGGACAAAAAACAGATTGATAAACTAATACAGATGAAATACTTAAAACTAGAGAGAGAGAGAGAGAGAGAGAGAGCATCACTATTAATACACATATTTTCAGAGAGGAGGAAGAGAGAGAAAACAGTTCATATTTTAAAATAGTGGTTGATTGCACTTCAGTTATAACCCTCCTGAATTATATCTATCCAGTTTGAGGCAGAAACAGTATTTCAGCCAAAAGTTATAAGCCGCAATCATTTTTTGGCAGCTATAAAACGGCATTTTATTGTCATGTCGCCTGAGAGGGAAGGACACAAAAGAACGCTACTCAATTCCAAAAACATTATTTATTAAACAAGAAGTTAAAGTCTCAAACGAAAACACACAGGACCCCTGTGTTGACTCTTCCAAAGAGTCTCTCTTTGGCGTTGCTCCACCACGTGAACTTCGTAAGTCCACCTCTCTTTCCAGCGAGGATACGGAAAGCTCCTAGAAACAATATTTGAGCCACAAGTTTTAAGCCGCAATCAATTTCTGGCAGATGATCATTTTTTGGCACAACACCGGTGTTAGCTTAGCAATGTTACAGAGACACTCTTGAAACACCCATCGTTCCTGATGGGCCAGCAACCACATAAATATGCCCATTAAAGTCGATAACAAACCATACCATACCAGCCCTTAAAGTGCTCACTGAAACGGTTTCGATATATTTCTGCTCAATTAATTTGCTAAAATATTTAAAGTTAGAGAAAACTGATAATGTTTAAGTAGCCAATAGCCACTGATAGAGCTAGCTACCTGTTGAAATAACAACAAACCTGCTTGGCTTATTTGAATTGTGTGTTTGTTAATTTATTTGGCATATTTATTATATCTGATAAAGCATGAACTGTAAGCTTTTTTACACGTTTAAAAAGATACATACAACAAAGAGTGCACATCAAGTCATGATTTGAAGGCATTCGGTTTCCCTTTTATAATGCTGTTATAATTCTAATGCTCATATAATGTAAATATAATATAATGTAATTCTTTCTGAAGCAGGGACAAACCACATGTAGAGACATGTTTCACACATGAGAAATGAAGGGACAATTTCTTACTCAGTCAAGTTTTGCTTAATTTGATGGTGACTATTATTTCACGCCTATTCATACCCATGGTCGTGTTAGTTTTACAAGTTCCAGTGTCATATAAAGGACACATCCTGACACCAGGGGCCTGTACTACAAGGCCAGTTTACCTTTGTCATTAACCAATAGTCTGAAAAGTGATTAGGTTTTAATTCAGGTATGTTGCTATGGAAATTTACATAGTGTCTCATACCTGCTCTGACCTGGTTATGTTCTTGTTTAAGTCGTGTGGCTTGTCCTGCTCATACCACTTCTCCACAGCCAATGGCATACCTGGAATATCCTTTGGATCTTCTTAATTGTGAAGGGCTCTCTCTACAGGACAAGGGTTTTTAGAGACCGGCAGAATCCGCCAGCATATCCGGATGATATTATCGATGTCAGCTGATCGGACCAGACGTCTCTAATGCCATTGCCCTAATACAGACAGAATACCTTTTATTGTTCTATATACCTTTTATTGTTACGAATAAGCCGGTAAGCCACGCAGTTTCTCTCAGAACGCTCCTACAGGAGTTAGAGTCCACACAAAGTTGAACCCACGTTCTGAACACACACACTGATAGGTATTGAATGAACTCCGAGGAGTCAGAGTACTCACGGTACCGGAGTTAGTTTCTTGGATTAAGTGTGAAGGTTGATGTAGCGTGATGAAAGATAGACTCTGTCACCTACGTGGAACAATTGTCCTGGGGGCTGCCGCCGCCGATGCTGAGTGGTGTACCTGTTGTTCCTGGTGGGTAAACATGGGAGGTTGATAACCATGACACACCTCAAATGGGCTGAGTCCAGTAGCAGAGGAGGTGAGGATGTTGATAATTCAACCCACAGAAGAAAGTCTGCCCAGGAGCGCTGACGATCCGCCACAAAACATCTCAGGAAGCGCTTCAGTTGTTGGTTGGTCTGCTCCATATGGCCATTAGTCTGGGGATGGTACCCAGACGACTGGTGGTGATTTGGACCAGACAGCAGAAGGCCTTCCAGAACTTCGCTGTGAACTGGGTCCCTATATCCGAGACGATGTCCTTGGGGAACCCATGCAAACGGACTATGTGATCTAGTAATAATTCAGCAGTCTCCTTCGCTGAAGGGAGTCAGGTGAACAGCCTTGGAGAACCTGTCCACGAAGGTAAGTATGGTGGTTTTCCCCCAAGACTCAGGTAATCCTGTGACAAAATCCAACGCGATGTGGGACCAAGGGCGACGGGGCACAGGGAGAGGCTGGAGATCCCCTGGAGCCGCAGCATTGGATGATTTGGCTTGTGCACAGGTTGAACATGCCAGTACAAAGTCTTTGGTGTCCTTATTAATAGAAGGCCACCAGAAGGCCCGTTTCAGAAGAGCGAGAGTCTGAGAGACGCCAGAGTGACCAGTGCTGGAGGAGGATTGAGCCCACTGCAGCGCCTCCTGGTGTGTGGCGGTGGGAACGAACAGTTTCCCTGGTGAAGTATCGGTGGGAGGAGCCTCCAAGCCCTGTTCATGGTGCACCCTCTCTTCTAACCCCCACCGGAGAGGAGCAATGATGACATCAGATGGCAGGACAGGCGCAGGATCCACCCGGGGACTCTCCACCTGGACCTGGCGAGAGAGGGCATCAGCCAAGGTGTTTTGGACCCCGGGCGGTACGAGATCTTAAAATGGAACGGTTCAAAAAACATTGCCCACCGCGCCTGCCTGGGATTGAAGATCTTGGCCTGTCAGAGAATGGCCAAGGTTCTGGTGTTCAAGGTCCGTCCAGACGGTGAATGGGTCACTGCCACCCTGGAGCCAATGACGCCATTCCTCCAGGGCCCACTTCATGGCCAGCAACTCACAGTCCCCCACCCCGTACTGTCGCTGCGTGGGATTAAATTTCCTGGAGAAGAAGCAACAGGGATGTTGCTTACTATCTGGACCTTGCTGTGAGAAGATGGCTCCTACGCCCACATCGGAGGCGTCCACCTCAACAACGAACGGCTTGACTTGATCCGGATGAGTGAGAACAGAAACCGTGGTAAAGAGATGGCAGAGGTGATGGAAGGATGAGATGGCATTGGGTGTGAGGCTGGTCTTGGGTTAAGTGAGAGCAATAAGAGGTGCTGCAACCAAACTGAAGTCCTGGATAAATCACCGATAGAAATTGGCGAACCCCAGAAAATGTTGCAGCTGTTTAAGCGACGTGAATAGGGGCCACGAACGCACAACCTCCAGCTTCTGGGGATCCATGGCTACCCCCTGGGAGGAGATGACGAAAGCGAGGAAGGTAGTGGAGTGCTGGAGGAACGCACATTTTTCGAACTTGTAGAACAGTTGATGGGCCAGCAACCTCTTTAAAACTTCTCTGACATGCTGGTTGATGCTGGTTCATGCTGATATAAACTGCTGAAAGACGGAGGGGCTGTTACATAAGCCGAATGGCATGACCAGGGTTTCATAGTGGCCGGAGGGAGTTATGAAGGCCGTCTTCCACTCATCTCCCTCTCTGACGTGAACGAGGTTGTATGCGCTCCTAAGGTCCAATTTGGTAAAGACTTTGGCGCAAGAAAGAGAGTCCAGGGCGGTATTAATAAGTGGAAGCGGATGACGCTTCTTGATAGTGATGTCCGATAGTCGACACAAGGATGGAGGCTCCTGTCTTTTTTCTTAACAAAGAAGTACCCCGGGGCTGCTGGAGATTTAGAGGGGCAAAAGGGCCCATTATGCAACCCCTCAGCGATGTAATCATCCATCGCCCACTGCTCCTCCTTTGTCAGCGAGTAGAGATGGCCGCGGCGCGGTACCGCCAGGTCGTATGAGCGATAAGGCGGTAGTTTGATGACTTCTGACTTGCTAAAGACCCTGCCAGGTCACGATACGGGACAGCAATGGCCTCCAGGTCGACATCGGAGGCCTCGGAACCCCTAGCGCACATCCCAGCCATCGCCGTGATGCAGGGTTCACTGCAGGTCGGTCCCCACTGGAGGATTTTATGACATGACCAGGAAATAATGGGATCATGATGAACCAGCCAGGGCAACCCAAGGAGGAGAGGAGGTGAGGAGAGTTGAGTAATAAACAACTTGGTAGTGATGGATTTCATGATAATGTGAATGGGGCTGGTTGAAAGGGGACGACCGTCTACGGCTGTGATTTGAACCGGCTGGGATAACACTTCAGTTTCGAGTTCTGACTGGGTAGCATAAGCGTGATCAATGAATCAACGAAGGCGGAGGTTCTGATCTGTTTGTAACCCAATAACAGACTCACCTGAAGGACAAGCCGAGAAACGGTTAACGGGTAGGAGGCATGAACCTTCGGACTAAGTGATTTCCTCCCCCTCTTCACTTGGTCGATCCGTTTCCTGGCCGGAGAGGGCAGATGGTAGTCGGGGGAGGCGCAATAGGCACACAGGCCTTCACGGAACCACCGCTCCTTCTCTGTCACAGACAGGGAAGTGTGCCCTAACTGCATGGGTTCCCTGGCTCCAATGGAATTGGCCTCTGAGACGGGTGGTGGCGTCTGGTGAGCCGGGGCCATGGGAAAATAGAAGGTGGGCTCCACCGGCCGTTGTGGGTTGCGGGGCTTCGGGACACTCGCGAGGCAAAGGTCGACCCTCAGACACACCTGTATGAGTCCCTCTAGTGTCACCGGTAACTCACGAGCCGCCAGTTTACGTCAGAATGAGAGGTGAACTGGGCACACTTGTAGCGTGGTGGAAAAGTTTCAAACGTGAGAGACACGAATAAGCCGGTAAGCCACGCAGTTACTCTCAGAAGAACTCCTACAGGAGTTAGAGTCCACACAAAGTTGAGCTGGGAGTTGAAGGTTGATACACGCAGGCATGAAGCAAGTAACTTCAATGTCAGTGTGAGGGGTAATCCATTACTTCCTGTTTAAATACCTGACGTGAGTCATCTCCGGTGCCACGTGACATTGCGTGATTAGTTGCGTGTGACAGTTGCATGTCACTACCCGATTTAGATAGGAAAACCAATTTTGACTACACATGCGCAGAAATACGTCATTTCTGCTTTCCGCTTCTTCTTAGTTTTACGTCAGCGCAGCATATTTGGGTTATTACACTTTATTCAGAAGTTTAAAAGTTTCATTCCAATGATTTTACTCATTCTTGTTCTAATCATGCATTTTGGGGAAATTCACTTTTACTCTCTTCCTTTTATTGCTTTGTTAGCACATTTGTTCAAATGCATCTATACATTTGTTTTCTGTATAGTTTATCCTGCTAAAGCAGGGGTCTCAAACTCCCGTCCTGGAAAGCCGGAGTCCTGCAGAGTTTAGCGTTGTCCCAAATCTAACACCTAGACTGGGTTGACAGATCTCACACATCTGGCATGACACTCATCCGTTCACTCTCACATCAAATCAGTTGTAAAACTAAGAAGCATTGCAAAGCAGCAGCGATCGGAAATTACGTATTTCTGTGCATGCGTAGTCAAAATCGTGTTTCCTGTCTAAATTGGGTAGTGACAAGTGTCAGTGCACTCTCAGCCAAAACAGGAAGTGCATGCTCATCCACTGACGTCAGGTGCACTCTCAGCCAAAACAGGAAGTGTAACGGGGAATCGTTTCTTGCTTGCTAAGGTAGTGCTAATAAAGTGTAAAAATGGTACATTTTTGAGTTTTACAGGTTTACCATTTATGAACGACATTACATATTCTTAGTAATGATAACGTGTGCATATTCATGCTGTTTCGCTGGCCTGTGTTGGTTTATTAAAATTTTAGAATACCAGATCAAGCTAATTGCTCAACTGTTATTATTAGCATCGTTGCCATGGTAGCGAGAGCACTGATGTTCAGACCCTGCTAGTTTATTTTTCCCACTGTTATCCCACGGAAAAAAATTATTATGCAACCATCACAATTGTGCCATTAATAATCTTATATATCAGAACTGTAAGACGCAATGCACTTTACATATGCCATGAGGTACCAAACTGTGATTAATAAAAGCTGGATGGGAAAAAAAAATAAGAACATTAGATACATCATCAGGAATTATATTTTTATTTTCTTAAATGAGAGCCCCGCCCCCAAAAAAAACAATTAAAAAAACCATTAATTTAATTAAGGAGGCAGCAGTATATGGTTAACTTCCTGCAATCCACCATTTCTTCCAAAAATCTGTGCATGTCTTGCACATGGGTTAACACAAAACAAAATGGCACAAGAACATCATTTTTATTAACAAAATCTTTCTCTGCATTCACTTCTTCATACTCCTGCAAAGCACTGCCAGCATCGTCACCTGTCATAGTCAGTATCTTGGGCAGCTGGACCTGACCAATGAACTGATGCTGATTGTCAATGCACCACTGACTGGCTGTTTTGGCGTGTGCAATGACAAATACCTTAAATATGAATAAAGACTTGGTGTATTGTTTATTTTATGAAAATGTCTTTTATGCAGTTATTATTGATATATAAAAACTAGAATTAAAACCATTACTTCTGCCTTTGGCAGTATTGCAGCATCCACACCTTCATCCTGTGCCTGTAAAACATAACACTTAATTACAGTTATCTGGCAATATGGTTGTTTCAGGACAGTACCCTTAACCTGAAAAGAAAAATTGAACTGGACCACCTTGGATTACTTGGGGACATCCCACATTATCTGTAGTTTCAGAAGTCATACTGCATACTGATATCAGCTTCTTGACAGCTTCTCAGACAGATAATTCTGGGAAGTGTATTTCTGCAGACGTGAGCATTTATTTGTCATATACATTTGTAAAAAAACATGGTTTAAAATGCTATGTGAATCTCCCAATCGCTCCTTATCACTCCTGGTTTTGGAAAGGAGGGTCACTTGTCTGCATATTTAATGACAGAATTTCACAAAACGTATTTTTTTGTCTGCAAGAGTCAGTGTGAGCCTGAGGGGGCATTCTGATTGGCCTCTCTATGTGCCAAGTAAACCTACATGATTTCTCTGTACTTGGGACAAACACACACCATAGGGTCTAATTTAGATTCACCTCATTTCTGGCTCCATTTCACAACTTTTATTTGTGTTACCATCCATTACAATCTTTCCATCACAATACAAGTACCTTAAGATTACCTCCCTGAACTGAGGTTGGATGTCAGTATTTGTGCCAGCTTCCAAAAAGATATGAATGAGCCATGAAGTTGACATGCTATGTTACACAAACCACCAATCTTTTATTAATGCTATTTTTAGTTTCTATGAGATTTATAGCAGAGCACTGAGAGCTACTCAGTGGGAAGAGTTTCTGGAGGGCTTTTCTGAAGTTTACTGGTCGAGTTAAATGTATTCTATAAATTAAAAATGTTTACCTGCACTGTCTCTTCACGCTTTCTTTTGCAAAGGTGGAATACAGGCTGTCGTTCACCACTCAAGAAACCCAGTGTTGGGCACATACCTTTAAAAAAGTAATTAGTTACAGTTACTGGTTACTTCTCACAAATAGTAAGTGAGTTTGTAACTGAGTTACATCATTATAAAAGTAACTAATACCAGGCAAAGTAACTATTGCGTTACTTTAAAAAAAATCTGATTTAATATAACTATAAAATAAATATAAAACATTGTACACTAATCTACACTATTTTGTTGTAGTGGGACAACGTGAGAGACAACTATCAAATTCAAATTTGACTGACCGTGTGTGTGTATGTGTGTGTGTGTGTATGTGTGTGTGTGTGTGTGCGCGCGACTGATTGGCAAACCTAAGCCAATCATTGCGTTCTCAGTAAACCACGTGTTTACAGACACACCAATCATCATCACTGGTTGTGTCCCGCCCCGGCCCCGAACACACACACACTCGCTGTGTCTGAAATCGCGCCCTTGCGCACTTTTAGTGCGCGATTTTAGTTCACACTCAAAACCAAGATAAATTCAGTGCACTGAAAGAACCCGGATGGTGCACTGAAATCGGCCAGAAAACGCA